>CALZFC010000035.1:210000-430000 GCA_945643635.1 Allodiplogaster sudhausi | reverse complement strand
ACTTCAGCAAGAATCTTCTCACCCCCTAATACTATGTTGTCTCACTCAGTGCACCCGTTTACCTATTGGCGTTTCTTCTTTGTTACGATAAGCCTACCGTTTCCACAACTCTAATTTCGCACGGTGTCCACCGACTGTTCTTTTAATCTCTTTTTTTTTGCCACCGTTCTCTAATTCTCCTCTTATTGGTTGAGTATCTCCTGATCTACTCGAGAATTACATAAGTATATGGATAACTTCAAGCAGATAGTGTCTTAAGCTTCCTCCTTCCTTTTGCCTTAACCCTCTGCAGCAGAACGGATGGCAACTTGCAACTGGCTAACCATAAGAAGACGTTCAAATTATCTCCCTATCTTCGGTGTTATATTCTAGAGAGAGTAGTAGTTTTGCATAATGATCTACATATATGTGTAGCTGCGTGCTCTCTTACAGACTTCTTTCTGTTTATTGTTTACAAATGTGCAAGAACAATTACAACAACATTTACTTCTTCTGCTAAGCTTCATAAATGACTCGAAATGATTTGTCGTGGTGGTTAGCCAAAGAGTACTTTTCACTAGTATTTCAGTATTTTGGCAGCACGACGTATGAATAATGTGCATTGTGTCATTTTACTGCTGTTTTCAACAACAACAAAAAGTTATTTCCATCCCCGAACTTTATTTTTTTTTTGCTATTTTGCCGAGAAAAAACTTTCTTCTAAAGTGACTGATCGCGTTTATAATAAGAAAGAAGGAGGAGATTCCATTAAAAAGTGCATAATTAAGGTATTGCAAAGAATGGGTCCATTTAGGTGTTTCTTTTTTTCTGACACACAAGGTTCTATATCTTTATTTCACCGTTCACAACATCACAACAAGATACTACAGCATACAAATGACATTAAATAGTCTAATAGTAGTTTAATTTGGTCACGCATTATATTGACTGAATTCTCTCGCTAGGAATCACAACACAAATCTACAAATTATTTAAACACAATGTATACGTAAGATGCATTTGTGCGGGTGCTCCTTAAAAAATCATATTTGATCCTTCTTTTGTTCACAGTCAGCGTGGCATAGAAATAATCATTTTTTCGAGTTTTCGTGATAGTGACTCTGACTAGTAATCTATTAAAAAATTTCCAAGTTGTATAAATTGGCAAGTAAAGAAATATAAACTAGAAAAGTGGCTAAAAAGTAGCTAGTAGCTAAAAGAAAAGACCAATTTGAACTTTGAATAGGTAGACTGCGTATCACTGTAGAAGATAGTCAAATGAAAAAGTATGTAATATATTAAGCTCTAGCGTTGGCCAAATGAACTTTTTGTCGCGTATGGTAGTTTGATGAGCTTTCTTTCAAACTAAATTTTCACTGAGCGTCCCAATTTAGGAATGCTATCTCAACTAATAATAAGGAAACAATATATATAAGGATAAAATTTCAGAAAGCTCCTTTAACTAATTGGTATCTCTTGTATTGCCTGAGAAAATGTTTTAAGAAAAAGAAAAGGAAGAACACAGGAATTAACGTCTGGGACACGTCTTTCACGGGTACACATTTCTACGCGCTATATTTACATAATTTCACATACTATCATATACTACTTACATAAGGTAAAGATAAAAAGGACTGATAACAAACGTTTGAGGGGCCTATGACAGTTATTCATTCAGTTGCGGAAGGTTGATTGTCTTACAATTAATACAGTACTTGTGTGTGGATGTAGTTAGCTATATGTGTAATTAGTTATATAATTAGGTATGTATAAGAAACATGTCATATAAAATTTAAAAAAAACCAAAAACCAGAATTAAGGGATGAACAGTGCCGATTACGCGTCTGGACAGATTTGGAAGGAATATAGAGCAAGAGTTTAAGGTCCAAGTTGACAACATTGAGAAATTGGCTTCGTTTGAGTAAAAAAACGCTCAAGGTTGGCACGCTGCCAAATTTCGTCGGCGATCGCAAGGCAAAGGGAAGAAGAGCAACTGTCTTCTTTCATGTGCACTCATTGTTAGACTGGAACATCGAGTGCGAGCAGCACGGGCTGAAAGAAAAACGCAAGTCAACGGGAATTTAAACACATTTTGGAATCTAATTAGGTTTCAAGACTTTATTCATCTTCGCCGAGCAGTCAAAAGAGATTATTGCATTCATGTTCTGCAGGCGGCAATCTACGGATCTTGCCTCAGCATAATACACATAGTTCCTGAAGCCTTTTTACGAGTACAATTTCATCATCCTGCAGGCATAATTTCATCCCAATTATGTGTGTGTGTCTCCATTCTAAATTACACGTCTGCACAACGGAATTATGGTGGTTAATGGAGAGAGGAACAAAAAAAAATGCGAAAACGATCTTAAATCTGACCAAAAAATAATAATGAGGGAGGCTCAAAAATTTTTTTTTTTTAATTATTTTTCATGCACCGATACCTTGTGATCGCCCATGCACACGTCGCCACCGATGCTCTCGTAGACCGCGGTGTCCTTGTCGAGTTCCACGAAGGCCGCCTCGTTGAGCAGGACGCGGTCGCACCACGCGGGCGCGCGCGTCTTCATGAGCACGTCGAACTCGGTCGGATCCTCGCTCCATGGGTAGCTGCAGAGAAATAACTTTTTTTTGCGAAACTTCCGATTACAAAAGTCGGAGTATAAGGTAATGAGGAATGAACCAAAAACACATTCTTGAATTCACTGCCTTTTTTTGCCTGACGCCACAAGAGTGAGAGAGAGAGCATGTACTTTAGAGAGTCTCAACAATTCTTTTTAGCATTTTGCGGACGTGGCAAGATCATTTGACAACCAAATGGAGTCATAAACTCATTCTTGAATTCGCGCCTTTTAGACTAACACAAGAGTGATTGAGAGAGAGAGAGAGAGATAGAGAGAGATAGAGAGAGAGAGATAGAGAGAGAGAGAGTACATACGTATGTGTCTTAGAGAGACTTGACCAAAATGGTCAGAAGAAAATTCAAATAGATTCCTAATTTATTTGGCACAAAATGGTGGGAGAGATGGCTAACGTTGGCGGGAACGAGATGGGCATCTCGTGCAGCTCGGGGAAGCCCTTGACCTCCTTGTCGTCCTCGAGATACTTGTGCCACTCGGTGAGGAGGCGAATCGGGTGGACGTAGTCAAACTTCTTTTTCTCGATCCGCAGCACGTACGGCGGAATGACGGAGGAGCCACTGGTATTTAATTAAGGTAATTAATTGGGTGCGAATATAATTGTATTTCAACAAAATAAGAATAAAAATGAATCTCGAAGTAAATATTATCGATCGATAATATAAATATTCTTTTGGATTTATCTTTTGTATTTTGAATATCACACTGACTTTTCCTTCGCGCCATTGGCGGTGGTGTCCCTCTTGTGGAATTCGATGGCCGACACGGAGACGGTGCGTCTTAGCGTGTCCGCAGTGCCATTTTCCAAATCGTCGATGCCGAGAGAATTCGACTCCAAACCCTTTGAAAAAAAGTGATTTGCCTAGTAGTTCGAGTCGTATGAAATGTTTTACTTCACATACATGTGGCAAATATATGTACATATGTACATATTGATATACTTTCTTTAAAAAAATAATTAATTTTTTTTGCAAAACAAATAAAATCAAACCTGTGCCGAGCCATGCTGATGCACGTCGTCCAGTGGATGCAGTTCTGATTTGTCGGTTATGCGCTAAAATAAGCGCATGTGAATCTAAACTCAATAATAGATGTAGGAAGCGATTCCTATTCTTATTGTTTATTAACCGAGTAATTTATTTATCATAAATGAAATTAATAGTTCGATGTTAGACTACTATTTTAATGAACAATGAAAGTAGCTAAATTTATATGTATATGCTGACGTTGAGGAAACTTCTCGAATCGAGCCGGAAGTTCATGTCGCCAAAGAAGTAGCGAAAGACATCACTGTCTCCTTCTAAGACGCATCGCTCGAGCACAAAGTTCATCGCACGCTTCCGATTGTCGCTGTACAACATTGGATTCTGAAACAAAACAAAAATGGAATTCGGCATTAATTTAATTAAATATTGCCTGATTGTGAGACTAGAATAAACAGTGAAATATAAAGTTGGCACATTGCCAAGTGTCGAAAAAATGAAGAAAAAAAAATGAATATATGGCTGCTTATTTTTTTTGATGCGTTGACTTAAAAAAAATATGCTTACCTCGTGAATTAGCGCCAGATTCGACTCGTCGTGAAAGAGATGGACATTGATAAAATCCATGATTCTTAAAGTACAAAATAAATATTGAAATCTGCACTTTGTGTGAACTTTGTAATGTTACAATTGAACTTTTTTTTTCTGAGTGAATGAATAAATTTGTATTTGCTACCATAGCTAACCGGTTACTTCCAAGTCGCCATCTCGTCTGCAGGTAGCCCTTGCGGCCCCACTTGAAGGCGGGCCAAAAGTTCTTGGGGAACTTTTCTTTCCTGACGCGTGGCTCGTCCTCGAGGGTGTCCGTGACGATGTCGATGCGAGCGGGAGACGGCGAGACGGCGACGAACTCGCGGCGAGTGAAGTCGAACTGCTCGAGATCGACGCAAGAGTCACGCACGAAGACGAGCGAGCCGAGCGCCTGCGTGAAGTTCAGACACATTCTTTTATTTCTTTTTTTTTTACCTCAAAAATTAAATTTTGAATTCGCGCCTTTGCCTGACACAAGGGGACATTAAAAATTCAATTTTGAATTCACACCTTTTTGCCTGACACAAGTGCGAGAGTCCATAATGATTTATAGAAACGCGACTATAATGATCAGGAAAGGTGAGAATGATTTGCTCCTTAAAGGAGTTCACACACACACGCATTCAATTTCAAATACGCTTTTATTTCTTCTTCGACTTTAAACTGCAATGTTACTACGTTCTATGTTATAATTGTGACGTCGAACGGAACAAAAATATTCAAGAATAAAAAATGAGAAGAATAATTAACAATGACAAACTGACAGTGTACGCTGGGCCGTCATAGTTGAGATCAAGGAATGCGAAGCAGACGGGATATGTGTCACGTAGCTGTTCGGCGAGCATGTTTATCAAGACGGGAACCTAAACTAGTTTGAACATTAAAAAATCAATCAGATTGTCATGATCTTGTAAACAACACTGTGTTTATCTTCTTTATCGTTACATTACATTTTTTATGAAATAGGTAAACACTTTGTCGTTCTCTCTTGTTCTCTCTACAGAAATACATATATACCTGTGCTGAACACTCGACATAATTCTTGCCACCCGTCTCTTGCATGTGAACGACAGCAACTTCGGCGTCTTCACGTAGGATGCGCTGGAAACTATTCTAGTTATTTATATTAATTAATTTATTAATTTATTTGTTTTGCTTCCTCTGTTTAAGTTATATTTCAAAATGTAGTTTTAAATTTTTTTCCAAATAAACAAATTGTAATACCAACTTGCACAATGACGTCGAGCCATGAGTTTTGTATTCTTCTGTCCTGGAATCAGTGAGCTTACTTAGGAATCGTATTTACATAGTATGTCTGTGGATATGTATGCATGTGACTTTATGGAAAACATTTCATAGACTATAAGTGACTTGTAAGTATATTCTGTTAGGATGACTTTAGAGAGAGAGAGAGAGAGAGAGAGAAGAGAGAGAAGAGAGAGATGTAGAGAGAATGTTGGGGGAAGAGAGAGAGAGAGAGACTGAGAGAGAGAGCGAGAGCGAGAGAGAGCGAGAGAGAGTGAGAGAGAGAGCGAGAGAGCGAGAGAGAGCAAGAGAAAGAGAGTGATCCCAACTTCTTCAAAGAGGCTGCCGACGTTGGCTGTCATCAAGAGCAGACGCCGCCGCTCTGACGACGAGCAGCAGTTCCCGTTCATGTTTGAAGGGGGGCAATTTGTTAAGAGCGGGAAAGAAAGCTCGAGATGCTCCTCTGCTTATTTCTGGAATGAAACTAATTATTTATTTATTTATTTATTTATTCATACATACATACATCATTAAGATGTTACGACATTAAAAGTAATTAATAGAAAAATGTCGAGTCAGCAAGTGTGATTAAAGAATATGAGACTAATTTAAAAAAAATAACTAATTAATTATCGATTGCTCGACAAGACTCAAAGAGAGCAGAAGAAGAAGAAGAAGAAGAAAGCGAACGACCAGAGAACGGCACGAGATATGTACATACCTACGAAAAGAACGGGTTAGAAACGGAGAACGATTCTGAATGGAGTGACAGCCCAGAAATGCGGATACTATGTCAATGTACTCGCGCTCTATCGGCGATGTGTCTCGACTGATATTTGATCTCGTTACGCACTCCAAGAAACATTTTCCTCTCTCTCTCTCTCTATCTCTCTCTTTTGCATGCACACTCTATCTCTCGCTCTCTCCTTCTTCTTTCTTTTCTCTCTCATCTCTCTTTATCTCTCGTCATTCATTTCATGTCCATATGTGTCGAGAATGCGTTGAACAAGGCGTGATAATGATTAAAGGAAGCTGGCGGGGCTTGCTGAAAGGCGATAAAAAGAGCAGAGCGGGTCTTGCCTCGGCTGGCCCCCGACGGGCCTATTAACTGCCGCCCGATGAGCGACATACAGATGTATATACATATGTCTTGCATTCACTTGTCTCTCGCGCTTCTTCCTTCTATGATTTCTCTGTCTGACTCGCGGGTCTCTCGGTCTGTTTCACTCTTTCTCTCTCATTCACTCTCTCTCTCTTTCTCTCTCTCTCTCTCTCTCTCTCTTTCATTCTCTCACTCCTGTTACGCGCTAGGCTCACGTGTTTTCGCCAGTAAAAGTAGGCCGAATAGCTCATGGAATGTATTATTCGCTCTCTCTATCTTTCTATCTCTCTCTCTTTCTCTCTCTGCCTCTCTCTCTCTCTTTCTCTCATTACCTCTCTCTCTCTTTCTTCTCTCTCTCTTTCTCTTCCCATCTTTCTATCTCTCCATCTCAGTCTCTCTTCATCTCTGTCTCTCTCTCTATCTCTTCCTTTCCCGTTCGCCCAACAATAGCGAATGTTCAATCATGTTGAAAACAATGGTGGAAGACATCAGAAAATAATAGGGAGCATTCTTACAAATAATGAGCATAGAGTTTTCCGCTAAGAGGATACCATGAGTCATATGAAACGTTAAGAAACAGAATATATTTAACGATGTTCGAGAGGCGACCATTTCCCGCTGTTGGTTGCAGTATAATTGGAAGGGACTGAAAGGAACGGGGGAAAGAAAATAAGTATGACGATTTGGTCGTTGAGCGAGAAAAAGAAGAGAAAGATTTGCTCTCGTATAATTTGAAATGGCCGAAGATTGGAGCGAAACAGAAGGAAGAAGATAAAAAAGGGAAAAGGTTGCATATGTTGAATAAAGACTGGTTTCGGTTTGAGAGCGGCACAAGTTTTTTTTTTGTCTCGAAACAAACAATTATCATCCGAACGAATTGGAGGGCCGAGCAGGGCAAAGGCAAGAGCACAAAAATAGGAACTAGGAGAGGAGAGAGAGAGAGTGAGAGAGAGAGAGAAAGAGAAAGAGAAAGAGAGAGAGAGAAAGAGAGAGGACTCTTTCAGTGCTTGGCACCACCGCTGCAACATCACTCTCTATGACAAATCTAGCCACATGGACGAAATGGTTGGTCTCTAGCAAAGATAATTAAAAACTTTTCTTTTTTTTCGTTAGCAGGAGGCTCATGAATAATGCATAGCATAGTTCACTCGGTGAAAGAATCAAACGTTACGCAGATGCGGAGCAAATTAAAAATATAGACAATAGTCATTGACACTGAATTTAAACACGACAAGAAGCGTAAGCTATTGAAGTTGAGTAATTGCAGGAGGTCATGGAGATCTTTTGAGTGCTACAACATGCATATTTTCATGTCATTACCTGACTCAATAACAGTTTGCTTTACATAAGTACATGCGTACTTAGACTCAACATAAAATAATGGCACGCTCGTAAAAAATATTGTCACTATAGTGTGCCTTCTATGCGAGTGAACGAAGGAAAAAAAAACATCAAAGAATGTACTCTCAGTGGACAATGAGCAAGCATCAAATACTTACTTTTATGCCATTTTTATTACTTGTTATGAGAGCAGAGCGCAAGGTCATAACAAGAGAAGCGAAATCTTTAAAGGAGAGATTTATTCGATGGCAAAAGGACAAATGGCCTGACAAAGATGAATGCATGTACAAGTTAACAAGCAGCAGCGATGGCGCTATCACAATGACTTTGTTCTTCTTTCTCGCTCTCGCTCTCTCAGTCTCTCTCAGCCTCTCTCTTTCTCTCTTTCTCTCGCTCGCTCTCAGTCTCTCTCTCTCTCTTTCTCTCCAAGTCTCTCTCTCACTCTCTCTCTCTCTCTTTCTCTCCAAGTCTCTCTCTCACTCTCTCTCCCACTCTCTCTCACTCTCTCTCTCTCTCGCTCACCCCATCACCTTCTCTCTCTCTCTTTCTCTCTCTCTCTCTCTTTCTCTCTCTCTCTCTCTCTCTCTCTTTCTCTCTCTCTAGTCTCAATATATGTCTCTCTTTCTCCCGCGCTCGCTCGCTCTCTCTCTCTAGATCACTCTCTCAATTTCTCTCTCCTCATCGCTTTCTCTCTCACTCTCTGATGCTGTTGAACTAGTTGAAACGGAATGTTCTGTTCCAACACTAAATTTATCTGCCGACCCGATCTCTACAAACCTGTATCGTGTGCTTATGCACTCTTTCCGCACTACGCTCTCTCGCAGACTCTCTTTCGCTCTCTTTCTCTCTCTCTTTTCTCTCTCGCTCTCTCTCTCTCTTTTCTCTCGCGCTCTCTCTTCCTCCTTATCTCTCTTTCTCTCTCGCACACTATCTCTATAGTTCTAGTTTATACATTTTCTCTCACAACACTTCTGCTTTGTTCCATGGATTCCTTCAACAATCTCTCTCTCTCTCTCTCACTCTGACTCTCTCTCTCTCTCCGTCTCTCTCTCTCTCTTGCCACTTCATCACTATCAGTCTATCTCTTTTCTCTTGGGCTCTTCTCTGCTTCTTGTTCCTCATTGAATTTTCAGCACTTCACGCTTTCCGCGCCATGACGATTGCATCTATCGATTTTTGCTTGCGGTGCGCTGCAAGGCAGAGATGCTAGAGAGAGAGAGAGAGAGAGAGAGAGAGAGTAGAGAGAGTTCACACAATGTGAGAAAAACAGAGAGAGAGAGAGAGAGAGAGTAGAGAGAGTACACACAATGTGAGAAAAACAGAGAGAGAGAGAGAAAGAGAGAGAGAGAGAGAGAGAGAGAGTGGATGAGGAAGAAGATGGGGATAAAAAGATGAGAATCTGACAAGAGTGCAAAGCGTAAGCGTAGAAAGAAAAAGCAGCCTAATTGTAAGCTAACAGAGCAAAGGAAAGAGGCTTGAAGAGCGAGAGAATTGTTTAACAGAACAATCATTAAAAAAACATTGACTATTAATCGTAAGTAGAAAGCGAGAGAAAAAGAAAGAAAGAGAGAAAGAGAGCAAATGAGAGAGAGAGAGAGATTAGTGAGAGAGAGAGAGAGAGAGAGAGAGAGAGAGAGAACAATTGGAGGCCAAACGGCATGTGATGTGGGTGAATGATTTGTAAAAGAATAATCCGGGGTTGGTTGGAGAGAGAGAGAGAGAGGAGAGAGAGAGAGACAGAGAGAGAAAAAGAGAAGAGAGAGAAAGAGCGAGAAAGATAGAGAGACGCAGATGGTTTTTCTGGCAAATGGGCGCATGACCGGAACGTCGTTCGGGGCTGTGCAGCAAAATAAAAGAAGGCAGAACGAGGCATGATCTGCATTTTAAATAGGCAAAGCCCTTCTTTGGATGGAAAGAGAAAACGACGAGGAAAGGAAGGAAGGAAGGAAAGAAGGAGAATTTAAGGATTAGATTTATAGTGCATAGAGAGTGATGCTCTCTATAAATCTAATCCCTAAATGTGACTTGGCAATTCACAATGGAATGTGATGGAGACGGGTCGAGTCGAGTCGGGGCTTAGCTGCTCTCTTGAGCCTATTGACCTGGCTCGTGGCACGGGTTCATGCCCTTTTGGCCGTCTGCCTATGTCAACCCAGAGGAGAGATAGAGAGAAGAGAGAAAGAGAGAGAAAGAGAGAGAGAGAGAAAGAGAGAAATTGAGAGAGAGAGAGAGAGAGAGAGAGAGAGAGAGAAAGAAGCAGCTCAATGACAACCCGTGCCTGGCTAGGCTTCAGCTCATATCAGCGACCCGGAATGTATCTGTTTGGCAATGTGACACACACCCTCGTGCCTTCTATTCTCTCTCTCTCTCTCTCTCTCTCTCTCTCTCTCTCTCGCAGCTGAAGTGCACTTGCTGTTCGCGTGACCTCCTCTCCTTTCTCTTCGAATACCGAGATGGAAACATTAGACAATCGGCAACATTATGGTCCCATGGTTCCTTTCCAACATTTCCCAATCATGAATGACCCTTAAATGGCGAGACCTGTGTCTCAATTTTTCGAGAAACCCAGAGAAAGACAATGGAAGTGATAAGTAGACAGGGACGAGAGGAGGAGGGTAGAAGAGAAAGAGAGAGAGAAAAAGAGAGAGAGTTAGACAAGAAAAGAGTGAAATGAAGACAGACAAAGCGTGATTGAAATAGAACGCGATAGCGAGAAGATGGTTGTAGAAAGAAGTCGTCAAAGACAATCGCTCCTCATCTCACCTTGCTCTCTGCTCTTCTCTCTTTCTTTCCTTCTCTCTCTCTCTCTCTCTCTCCTTCCATTTACGTTTTTGATTCTCTCTCTATCTCTCTCTCTCTATCTCTCTCTCTCTCTCTGTCTCTGTCTCTCTCTCTCTCTGTCTCTCCCTCTCTCTGCCCTCTCTCCGTCTGCCATTCTATCTATCATCAACCGCAAGGATCAACGAGACGCCGTGAGAGCAAAACGCGTATTCCAGTCTTCAGAATAGAGATAAGAGGAAAGACGAAATTCAGGAAAGGTCCCAGAGATAAAGATGAAGAGCGACAGACAGGAAATTATGGGATCGAGCTGCAAAAGTAAAAAGGAAAACTTGCTCGAAGCATGAAATAAATGGTAATACAGTATACGGATAAATGTTTTACACAAGATATCGTCAAATCATGTGCAAAAAAAAACCATTGCAAGTTGTATGTCATATACGATTTATATTTCGGATAATTTGAAAAGAGGATTGTAGTGGAATTGAACGAGAGAACACAAATCAAAACGCCAACACAGAAGTTGGAAGCAATGATGTCATACAGGAGAATATGGTTACTGAAAGTCACATGAATATATATGTATATATATATATATATATATATACTACATATTTGCATATAATTATTCTCGCGTGTCCCACCTCCCATCACCGCTCTCGAAAGGCCATTTAGCTCTTTTTCGGGCGCAAAGCAAACGATTACTCTTTTTGGGCGCGCCAAGTAAAGGCAGTTATTTAAAGCCAGGGGAATAAACAACTGTCACAAGGTTGGTTGTCTCCGCGCGCAAAAGCATGTGGCTGTGCCTGAATCCGAATCCGAGGGTAGAGATTGCTCTGTGGCCCGCAATTATTTCTAGTACCACCCATCCGACGCCAGGATAAAGCTGCTCTTGTCAGAGGTCGGCTCGGCTCGGCTATAGCCTCTTGTAGAAGAGATGGCTCCTTGTAAGCCACCCTCTCCTCTCTTTCCCCTCCTCTTCTCCTCTGGACCGGTCTCCCGTGGCAACAGGGGCACGCTGCTGTGCGGCTGGGACTCGAGACAATCTCGCTCCTTCTATCTCTATTTCTATCGCCGCGCAACAGCCCCTTTCTGTGTGTGCCCTTCCGCCGCAACCCCAATCGTCGGTGCCGCCCGAATCGGCTCGGCGCCCCCGGTCCCCCGGTCGCCTAGGAGAAGCGCCCTTTCGCGTGTGGCTGACATCGTTGAGAATCTTCCCGCCGCCGCCGACGAATAATAGATTATCGCCATATATGCCAAAAGTGCATCTGGTTCAGCTTTAATTTGCATGTTTAAACGTGGTTTTTTGTGTTTATTTTGTGCTAAATTGCATATTACCATACTAGCTAGCTAGGGATTCGAAAATTCTAGGAAAGCAAAGATTATACTCGATTGCTAGTTCAAAACTTGAATTGCGAAAACTTGCGCGCAATGACTCTTTAGCGGTTTCTTTTGCCAGCACATGTTCAAGGAAGACGTTTGTGTGCGTTTTTTTTTTAATTCGCGAGTTCTTTTTTACAAACTCCATTCCTATGTACAACATTAGCCGGAAAATGCATGGCTAAGAGAGAAGATTTTTATTTCTATTGTTCACTTCAATTATAATGGTTTTTTACCACTTACATATATAGTAATATTATAAGAGAAAGGTGAGGAGTTAGGATTAAGTTAAGATTATTCTTGATCTCAAAAATGAATATTTCTTTTTTGACAGAATGTCGCGAACTGCGAGCAGCGGCGCAGCTCTCGCGCGGCTTCAGAAGGAGAAAAAGGAAGGTACATAAAGTGGACGTTACCATGATTTTACGTTAAATAAGATTTTGGGAGAAGTTGAGCTAAGCGAAGTATTTAGAGTGAGAGTAACAGAGAGAGAAAGAGAGAGAGAGACAGGCAAACAGAAGACAGAGACAGACAAAGAAATAGAGATAGAAAGAAGAGCAATGGTTGCTAATGGTTGGCTCCATATTTCGCCAAAAGACAATAAGAAATAGTAATTGTGTTCACCATCTCTCCCTCTCTCACTCTCTTTCTCTCTCTCCCTCCCTCTCATTCTCTCTCTCTCTCTTTCTCTCTCTGTCTCTCTCTCTCTCTTTCCCAGGACTGACATCACTGAAGCATCTCGAGAATCGACGTCGCCTCGTCGGCCTTGTTCCTCGCGACACAAATGCGAATGCTGTTAGCTAATTCATTCACAATTACATTCATTTGATGAAAGTTCAAAAATCAAACACCAATGACCAATCCAAGTAAAAAGAAATTTATAGAGCTCGCAAAAGCAATTAGTAATGCATTTCTGCGGAAGAATCATATTTCATTGAACCCGGCTAATTTAATATTAACAATTTTCATTTAATAGTCATCATTTAATATGAAAAATGTTTGGTAGGGTGTTTCCAAGGAATAAATTGCCAAGATGCACGCGATTTAGGAGAGAAACGGAAGAGGAGGAGGAGGTGGCTCTGAGGAGCAGGAAGCTTCAACTAGTGTGCCAGTGGCAACTGCAAAGGCTCGCGCCGCGCGGCCCGCACCCGAGAAACTCCGGGTTTCCCGTCCACATCCGAGGAGCGCAAACCACGAAGTGGCGTTTAAGCTCGAACGCACAGTTGCTTCTGCGTCTTTTGCTAATCAAGAAGAGAGACCGACGAGGCGGCGAACGAAGGAGATGGTTGGATAATTCTTGCCGAAGCGAAAAAAATTGAAAAAGTTTTCCAAAGCGACATTTAGCGATTTGAGCCTATGAATTTCATTCAATTATTTCCACCTTTATTTAAAGTTAATAAATAAATTTTAGCAGGAATCACGGAGCGAGAGTGCAAAGCCGGTGCCGCGGATTCGAATTTCGAAGAGTGCGCAAAGGCGAAACGATGAGGCTCAGGAACGTGCTCGTGATAAGTCAGTAAAGGGTGCAATCGAAAAGTGTAGGGAACGGGCGGAATACTTCCAGCAATATCAAAGAAAAGTTAGACTTTAAAAAAAGATTACACCTGCTATCATTTTTTTTGACTATTTTGTCCACAGGGATTATTCTGTGAATATCTAATGCATGAGCGGTTGCTGCTGTAAACACCCGTTCTTTGCCATTCTCTTATCTCGTTCGCAAACATCGAGCAGCACGTCACCTTTCAATTCATGTATAGCGTCGCCTGCCAGACTTCTATTACAACCTTTCGGAACCTATTGCTCCTTTCATTCCATGTCGTCCCGTATTTTGCCCTTTTGTCTCAAACTCCTCACCGATCTGACATTTGCAAACTATTGTAGACAGGCCCAACCAAAGCGAAAAAGAATTGCCCGAAAAGCGCCGAAATTCGACCATGCCAGTAAAAGAGAGTACTTACGAGCAACATACATACATACATACATAGGAGAACATTCTGTTCAGTGAGGTAGGATAACCCTATATTTAGAATAGAAGAAAGAATAGCATGAAAAGATCCGTCAAAAGTAGATTCTTATCTACAACTAAATCTTTTATATGCAGGCAATAGTCATGGTGCAGAGATTGACCGTAGTAAAGAGAAATGTTGCAGACGAAACGAGGAGATCAAGCGTCTAAGCGAGGAGTTACGTAGACTGAAGAGCGAGAACGACCGATTGCGCCAGCGACGAAAACAGGAAATGGCGGCGACGAAAGGCAGATGTTTTTTCTCTCTCGCTTTTCTTCATTATACTGCACTCTGCTGATTTCGTTTGCTTCTCACAATCTTCTCATTTAATTTGTTTGTTTTTTTCTCTCAATTATTTCTTCCTCTTCTTCCTTGATCACACATTACTCTTTTATCTTGTACGTAAATACAGACATATAAATACAGGGCGATGCTAAAATTTTTTCTTTTCTTTTTACAGACATTGCCAAGTGGCCCCGCGCCGATCTGCTGCTTCTTGTGCACGAACTCGAAGAAGGCGCTCTGCGCAAGCCGATCCAGTCGGCCGTCCGGAAGATTGAGAGTCTCGCTGATGTCGCCGCGCTCCAGGAGCGACTCGCGCGCGCCGAAGACGCCTTGCACTCTCTGCAGTTGGTGGAGAGAGAGAGAGTCAGAGAGTGAGAGACAGAGAGAGAGGTAGAGAGAGAGAGAGGAGAGAACGTGACAGCGAGAACGAGAGAAAGAGAGAGAGAGAGAGAGAGAGTGAGAGAGAGAGACAGGAAAAAGAAAGAAAGCGAAATTTTGTGTGTTCTGATGGGTCCGTGACTTTCTCATGTCAACGATTGATGCTTCTGTCGATAGTACAATGGATTGTAAAAAAAATATATACATACATATGTATACAATATTTTCATACTCTCTTCGCCATATTCCAAGATCTGAGAACAGCGCGCTCGCCGAGCAACTGGCCGTGTCACTGGCGGCGAGCAGCAGTGGCGGCGCTGCCTCTGCCGCTGGCTCGGCCGCGGCGTCCGGTTCGCGCCGCCGTGCCTCCTCCTCGCACGATGGCGCAAGCGGACGCCATCGGCAGAAGAACGGTCGACCATCACCAGCCGGAGGAACATCTGCATCACCACCGAGGCCTGACTTGTGTGTTGGCTCTCTATTTTTCCTTTTTTTTAAACTTATATATTTTTTCTTTTCTGTCGGAAACATCGACAAAAAATATTTCGTGTAAAAAAAACAAAAAAATTTTATTGTTAATGTTTTTTTTCGTTTGAGGAAAATATAAAATAAATAAGTCTTCCCACTTTTTTGAGTGTGCCCCGCCTGAGCATGTCCTCGTGTTCTGAGCTCAGCCTTGCGACGCCGGTAGAAGACGATGAAGTCTTCATAGAAAACGAGTTGGGAAATATCGTCTTCCTTGCTAGATGAATATTGTTTCCTTAAAGGAGCTATCCGGGGAACCTTGGATATAGCTCCTTTCTTTAAAAAACATTCCGCAGCTGCAGCCGTTCTTTCGCAGACGATTTTTTTCTTATATCATTAAAGTTGAACTAAATAAAGCTTATCTACTATATCTAAACTTGTGCACTTATAATGGTTTTATTTATTTTTTCTAAAGTATATTTAGCAGCGCCGACGAGGAGGAGCCGGCGACTCCGCTTCAGCATCACAATCGCTATCTTAGCAACGGTTCTGCTCAAGCGGCGGAAACGCCGAGCCATCTCACGGATCCATCACGAATGAGACGAGTATCTCTCTCTCTCTCTATGAAATGTCAAACTATTTTATTTAAAAATAATATGTTCAAGGGGTATTCGGATTTGAATTGATTGAATGCTTTGTTTAAATACATATGTAATGGAATGATACTAGGAAGAAAAAAAAATCTTTTTTTTATGGAGGATATTATTCTTGTAGTAGATCTATGAAATTGTTTCTGGTGTGGATTCTAGCAATGGCATCTTATTCTTGACCTTGTGTCCGGGACATGTCACATTGATGTTGCTGAAGTCCGGTTCTCTTGCAGATGGCCTATGAGCATATCGCATGCGATGTGATCATTGATGTTTGATGTGATCATTGATGTTGCTTGCTGAAGAGTCCAGTTCTCTTTCAGATGGCCTACGAGCAGATCGCATGCGATGTGATCTACGCGGCACGCGCCACCATCGCTCGCCGCCGTTGGCAGGAGTACATGGAGAGGAAGCAGGCGAGAGCAGGTGCAGCAGCTGCCACAAACCAGCGCCTTCCAAGGGTGGACGAGAGCGGATGATGATTCGTCAAGTTTTGATTCGTTTTTTTTCTCAAATCAAATTTTTTTTATTCTTTTCTTATTCGATTCTACGAAAGAAATTCCATTCCACTGATTCCTTCCATAATCTATCATTTCCATAATATTATTGATTACATATTTTGGAGATGCTACTAGCCATAAATATCCTTTGCCAGCTGGTTTATTGTGTCATCATTTGATTGTCATAGCTGCATCAGTGTGGAATTTGGAATCCTGTGATTTATTATGATCAACTCTTGTCACTTTCTACAATAACAACTGTATGGATATTACTCATGGACTTTATTTTCACCTGGTTGATTTAAGGTACTTTCAGCAGTTGCATATTTGTCAGGGTTTCTAACCATAAGCCAACTTATTATTTTTGCACTAATCTTCGGTATTTTGCCTTACAGTTATCCATGTATTCGAACAAATGTTCCTGATTAAAAAGAATCTCGCCACTGCAAGCATATTTTAAAATTTTAGTATCGCCGTATTTGCAGTGATAATTCAAAAGCGAATAATGATGTCCTTTTTTAGGCTTGAGACATAATATGTAAATTATGAGTTTAAAAAAATGTATTACAACACAATCATCAAAAATAAAAATAGGAATGACAGGATCAGGAAAACGAAATGGGTTGATGAAAGTACATACATATAAATAAATAGCTTTAAAAAATTAATGAATTCACCATTTATTAGCCGGGTATGAAATCTTCGTTTAAACTTGGAAAACAATAGATGAAAAGAAGTGCTAAATAGTTTGAAAAAGTCAGAAAAAAAATAAATAATTAAACGCGGAGAAATGTTCGTAGCTTCACTGCCACAACCGGTGAGCGCTGATAAACTCTGCTTTTTGTATGGCACGCCATATCAACTTGGTCGTCGATTAAAATTGATGATGATCCCGGTTCCGGGACAAATAAAAAAAAACATACAAAGGTTAGAAACATGAAAAGATACAGGCAGCATTGTCAGAAAAATTAAATTATCATAGATTTGAAACAGATTAAGTTCAAATATTTCTAAGCCCAAAAGCAAATGATAAAATTTTTTTACAGGCGGATATAACAATATGTTGTATATGAGATTTCTACTTTTGCCTTCTCTCTCTCTGCACGTGAATAATACAATTCTAGCTCCTGAACACTGCTGCTGCTGTTCTGCTATCCACGGATGTCTCCTAGTAGAATTCGCCTTGATCCATTTGAACGTTTCGAGACATCTTCTACAATGTCCATTAGTCTTTCAGAAGATACTTCTTTTTGACGAATCTCATCTCGTACTCTTTTTATTTCCTCTATACCTACATAAGTATGTATGTAAAATAAAACTTTCATAAGTTCTAACCTAAGTAATCATTGATCACTTATATAAATTATTTTGAGACTTTTCTTTTCTCAAAAAAAAAGGAAAAAAAAGTAAAAGCCTGACATTCAGCAGCATATTGGTGGATCGCTTCTGATGTGCTTGTGTCTGGAGCGAGCCGCCGGCGCCACCGGAGAAGCCGGCGTGATGATAGCCACCTAGGCCTCCTCCTCCTCCGCCTGCTCCCCCGCCCGCTCCTCCGGACAGAAGTGCGCCGCCGCCATAGCCGGCGGGGCCGTGTCGCTTCTGCTTTGGCGTCCGCGCGCCGGCGCAGCACGTGTTGCCGAGCGCGTTCCTCCGGATGACGCAGTAGTCGAGGAGGAGAACGGCGACGATGAGCACGCCACACGCAGCGAATGACCACACGGCCCACGCGGGCACACCCGCCCAGTCATCAGAGTAGGAGGAGCCATCTGATGGTGATAAAAGGATTACAATATCAAGGCAGTGCCCGTTGAGTAGAGGTCAGATCAAAAGTATCGGTATTCATGACTGCGTTTCGCACCTCCAAGTAGTGGACATAGTGAGAAGCTCACCGATTATGCAATCTCAACCGCATCATTCTCATAAACTTCTTTTTTCTTGTAGAGAAATTAAGAGAGATTGAGAAAAGTCCTTTATATTATTGTGAGTTAAAATTGCTTTCCTCCCTTCGAAAACTGCATTATTTTCATTTGAAAAAAGTAGCTACCGGCAAGAGAGGAAGGGTAGATGAAGTCGGGATGGAGAGTCTTGCCGTAGACAGTGGGCGGCGTTGACGCGGCGTCCTCTTCGTGGCTGCTGCCACTGTAGCCCGAACCGCCAGAATCGCCGCCAAAGGCAGAAGACGCCACGGCGGCCGTATCGTCTATCTGATGAGAATGAATACTTGAGAAAAAATTTTTTTTATGAAAAAAAAGAGGAAAATAATGGAAGCAACGTATACTATGAAAGACAATGCTAACTAAAACTAAGGTTTTTGTGCATTTCCGACCCGTTATATACATTTGCGCGAAAATGTACAAGCACTATTCTTTGCATCATATGCTGCATGAATCTACAAAATTGGTCAAAAAGTACGTGAACATATTTATGCAAATGAACATAAGGGGTCAAAAACGGAAGAAAAAACTAGCGTTTTTCAGTTAGCACCGTTAGCACCGTCATGCAACAGAAGTCAAAGTCCGCCGAACCTCGGGCGCAAGCCGCTCGTGATTGTAGTGATATGGATGGTGATGTTGCTGCGGCGCCATGAGTCATCGACTACTGCTGCAAAAGAAGAAGATAGACGGGCTCAGCATTCGAAGGCTTGCTGAATAATTTAACTAATTACTTTAGCCAATTTCCTTTTTTTTTGCTAAAATGTCACGCGAAGTTCGGCATCTCATTATTTGGCTTTCAACTGCCTATGAGGGACATGGAGAGAAAGAAAAAAACGACGTGAAAATGAAAACATGAATGAGTACATTTCGCTGCAAGTATTAAGGTGTATACAAATATTTCATGGTCGAATATATATATTTATCAATATTGAAACATACATACATGTTTACTAACTAATTTACTTACATTTTTTTGCTGTTATGTACGATGTTCGGGCATCTTTTTTTTTTATATTCAGAGGCATTTGTTTTCAAATGCCTGCGAAGGAGAGTAGATTAAGAATAAAAACCATATGAAAATGAATACATGATTGAATGCATATAAGGTTTCTGTAGACATTTTATGCTCGATTAGTGGAACATAAATGTTCGCGTTCTGTTCCCCTTTAGCCAAGGAGAGAATGCGCTTTCCATCTAGGATTTATGAAATGAGAAGAAAAAAGTCTAAAAGTATGTAAGTAAAGGATGACTTTGTAATCAGTGAGAAATAGCAATAAGAGTGTGCCGCTCGGGGGACACCGTTCTTCCGTTATTTTCATATGTCACGTGGCTAACTCCTGCTCTGTCGTCTCGTTGAAAGTAATAAGCTGTGGAGCTGCCTTCGTCTACTACTACTACTACTGCTACTGTTATGGACAGGAACGGCTAGAGGGACCGGCGGGCCGGGCCGTGTTTTCGGTGCGGAGGTTTTCGGTGTGCGGCGGGAAAAGCAGGAAGTCGCCGGGGGGTCGCGCGTGACCTCCGCCGTAATGAACACATTTCTTTCGTCTCGCCGGCCGCTCCAAGCTACTAATGGAGAGTTGTCGAAATACTACTTTCTATGAAGAAGAACTTATTGTTAGCCATGTTATCTCTGGTAACAACAAAAAATAAGGAAAGTATAGCTTTTGAAAATTTGAATCCCAACTGAAGCACCGATCTAAAGCAGACTACATCACCACTACATAAATATTATGTTCCCAAGGGAGTCCCTCGCATAAACAATGATCACACTTGGATATTACAGATATGTGAGTAGCAGAAGGATTTGCTAATCCGTCCGGCGTGATTGTAAGGGAAAGAGAGAGAGAGAGAGAGAGAGAGAGAGAAAGAGAGAGGGAGAGGGAGGGAGAGGGAGAGAGGGAGAGAGAGGGGAGACAGAGAAGGAGAGAAAGAGGAAATGAAAGAGGTAGAGAAAGAGAAGAAAGAGAAAGAGAGAATATGGTATGCAGCGGACCGTCGCCAAATTTGGACTTTAAGACATTGCGGTTAGAGTGGCCTCCGCCTGGCAATTCAGCGCATAAACAGCAGTAAATGAGTGAGATGCATAGGAAGACTTTATTTGGAAAGTGGCAGAGAGAGAGAGAGAGAGAGAGAGAGAAAGAGAAAGAGAGAGAGTGCGAGACAGAGGGAGAGAGGAGGGGGGGGGGAGGAGAGAGATAGACCGTGAAAAAAGGGAAAATTAGAAAAGAAAAGAGAGAAGGAACGGATCGAGACAAAAGGGAAGTAAAAAGCTCTGAAAGGAGGAAGTGGAAACGGGATACAATTAATGTTCGCAGAATTCCGGAAGAAGACAACGGCAAAGGCTGACGGCGATTTAGAGTAATTTAAAATGAAAAAGAGGAAAACGAACCAAAATAGGAAAAGAAAGGGAGGAAAGAGCGCTAAGGAGGCACAAAAGAGAGAGAAAGAGAGAGAGAGAGAAAGAGAGAGAGAATGAAAGAGAGAGAGATGAAACGAGTAAATGGCATAGTTAGTTAAATGATTGGTGCCGAGCATTCCAGCAACATTAGAGAAGGTTCCGTTCTCCGAGATTCTGGAGCGGATAGGAGATGTTTCAAGCGCAGTCTGCGTTAGATGAGGGAAGCGCAAATGGAAAGGAAATGAGAGTGAGAGAGAGAAAGAGAGACAGAGAGAGAGAGAGCGAGAGAGAGAGAAAGAGGCGGAGATGGGGAGATAGGGAGGAGTGCGCTCGGACCAACTTGTACGTGTGATAGACACCAAAATCTACACGCGTTGATAAATTGCTCATATAGTAAGAAGCTCCACATTTTTGGTCCTCGGTCATTAGACGATTACAAGATTACAAATTTCATGTCAAGAGAAGTGAAGATGCTTGAGAAATGAATGACTCGCCTACTTTGTATGATTGTTTCTCAAAAGAAAAAAAAAGGTTGACACGATTCCAGGATTGCACACGCTATGGCTAATTGATTATGCTCTGGAGAGAGTATGTGTGTAGCCTCATTCGGATGTTGCAAAGGCAGATTTCTTGGGATGGCCAGTGATTACTAGAGGAGAGAGAGAGAGAGAGAGTGGAGAGAGAGAGAGAGTGGGTAGGGAGAGAGAGAGAGAGAAAGACAGGATAGGGAGAGAAAGACAGAAAGCGGGAGAAAGAGAGAGAGTTGTTAATGAGAGACTATCAAAGAGTTAGAGAAAGGGAGCGAGATGAAGAAAAACGACAGAAAAAATTCAGCTCGCCGGATGAAAGTGATAAAGAGATTTCCCAGGAAGCGCGAATTGACGCCGAATACGGAGAGAAAGACCAGACAACCAGAGATTGGGAATGAGAAAGAGAGAGAGAGAGATGCGAAAGAAAGAGAGAGCGAAAAAGAGAGAGAGAGAGAGAGAGAGAGAGAGAGAGAGAGAGAGTGGACGACAATGAGAGAGTACGATTCAGGTGAAGAGATCGCGGGGGGGGAGTAAGGGATTTAGAAAGGGGAGAGATAGCATAGAGAGTTGGAGAGAAACAGATAGGCACAAAATGGTAGAGAAGAGAGTAGTACAGAAAGAGCGAATGTGTGAGTGTAAGATTGAGCGAAAAAAAGGAGCAGGGAAACACAGAAAGAGAGAGACAGAGAAGAGGGAGAGAGAGAGGGAGCGAGAGAGAGAGGATGGGAGTGTGAGAGAGAGAAAGAGAGAGAGAAGGGAGAGAGAGAGAGAGAAGAAAGAGAGAAAGTGAGAGAGAGGGTGATAGATAGGTGAGGAATGTGTTTATTACGAAGAAGGCGGATGATGCGACGTGCCTGACATCAAAATGGCATTTCCACTTTGGATCACGCGCGTTCTGTGCTCAGAAAACAATAAAAAAACAATCCGGATGTTATTTGCATATGTACATATGAGAATTACGAATTCTATTTGTGCAAACCCGTCTATTGTTTGAAATACACTTCAATTTTGTACGTTGTACTTTGTAATTCTACTGTTTATACGCACTTTTAGTTATCAACCTTAAGCAGGACGTGAAAATGCTGCCGTAATGTAAGAATACATGGCAGTATTTTCCACATGACGTTGCTTCACAAGAAATGAATAGAATTTAAAAGTCGAGCAAAAGAGTACATTTCGTTATGTAAGTACCATTTCCGTATTCATGACGACTTCTTCTCTTTTCTGTACTAGGCAGATGACGTCGACAGAGAGCCGCCCACTCACAGCCGCAGATCACGAGAAGAATGGCATTTTCTTGTTTTGGCAATTTGCCAAAATAAGATGTAGTAACTTTGAGAGAAAACGAAACCGTAATATGTTCTTTTGGCACACGCGAGCTTCCGGGCTCTGCCATACGAACGCAACAAAGGGCGTTACTGTCAGGGGCAGTTTAGAGAGAGAGGGAGAGAGGGAGAGAGAGAGAGTGAGAAAAAGAGAGAGAGCGAGGGAGAGAGAGAGAGTGAGAAAAAGAGAGAGAACGAGGGAGAGAAGGAAAGATGAAGATATATGTAAGAGAGAGAGCGAGAGAGAAAGAGAGAGAGAGAGAAAATTAGGCAAACCATTTCATTTCCTTCCTTTTTTCTCTCGCTATCCTATTTTGCACGAACGGAACGAGATACCAGAGCCCCTCCGCTTCAATGAATGGACTTCTTCAGCCCATTCCTTCTTGGTGATCTCTGTTCCTCTGTCTCCATCTTGTCTCTCTCTCTATCTCTCTCTGTTTTCTTTCTCGTCTTCCATTTTCCTATCTCTTTCTCATTATCTCTCTCCCTCTCTCAATGCACTTGGAGAGAGCCAATGAGATGCTTAAGGAGGTACATATGATAAGCAAGAAGAGGCACTCGAATCCGTGGTCGTTGCGGAGAACAAAAAGAGTACCCTATCTTGAATGGACCACTCGAACGGGCTTAGATGTCCACATCCGAGAATGGGCGAGTTATATGTTCTAGAAGATGAAGAGGTGCATGCTTCAAGAAAGAATAATGCACTTACCGAAATGCCAGTCGCTCATCTTTTGGAAATATTAGGCAAAAAGCGAAGATTAAATAATTATTATCATAAATTTGATGGAATAAGCAGCAAACGGACATGACTGAAAACGAGGACTCTCAAGTACCATTGACAGAGGAAGGAAGCAGAGGACAACCCCCGAAGAAAAGCAAGTGCAGTCAATTGTCGCGGGACATTCTCAGTGATATGACGTACAAGGTGCTCGCCAAAACTACTCAATTGGACATCCGGTATCTCTCTTATATTGTGGCCATTTTACATAATTCCTAGGAAGACACTAATTATCCTTGACCGTTTAGATTAGCATCCGCACTAATATGCATATTCGTAGCTCATTCTGTACAATAATGCAGAATTGGTATGTAATGCATATACATATGTATGTACATAGAATGATAGACGAAGCAATAACAAATGTCTCTCTCACTCGCCATGGTTGTCATGACAATTTTGATCTATTACTCTACGTATAGCCGTTCTATTTTTCTCCTACGCGCCACACGATTTGAGTGAGGTAAGCAGGTGGAATTTTTTTTTCTTAAAAAAAAACAAGGAAAAATTGCCTTTTATCTTATGGATAGATCATTAAAACAAGTGGCCGTGAGAAGTGTTTCATTGCGAGAAACGTCACCGTAGCGTCAAATCAGAAGGAGCGAAATTGTAAGGGAGCGGAAAAGAGAAAGGTAGCGAGTATCTCTTGGGGGGCGGGAGGAGATAAACTAGCGATGGAAACGACGAAATAATTTGAGAAGAAGTGAAAAGGTGGAATGGGGAGGAGGAGAAAGGAGCAAACAAAAGAGAGGGATAGGGAAAGAGAGAAAGAGAGGAGAGGGAGAAAAAGAGATAGAGAGAAAGAGAGAGAGAGAGGAGAGAGAGAAAGAGAAAAGGGGAATGAACGAGATAAACGAACAAAAACCGGGCACACGCTCTACGCCTCGGGCGCTGCGGCCTCTTTAATCTTGCGAAATTTCCTCCACATGGCGGGGCGAAGCCCTCCTTTGGCCGATCACGACATTTAGCCTGAGGCATTTATCAGGATACATAGGGGAGGGCAGGTCGAGAGAGAGAGTGTGTGAAAAAGAGAGGTGCCAGAGATGGAGAGAATAGAGAGATAGAGAGTGAGAGAGTGTGTGTAAGAGAGAGGTGCCAGAGATGGAGAGAATTGAGAGAGAGAGGTGGAGGAAAGAAAATACGGGAGGCGCAAAGAGACGAGAGAGTGCGGCGGCGCTGGTGAAAGACCTTATGGTTAGGGAGAGAAAGTTTGAGAGAGAGAGAAAGAGAATGAGAGAGATTGAGAGACGAGATGAAGAAAAAGAGGAACAGAAAGAGAAAGAGGAATAGAGAGAGAAAGAAATAGAGATAGAGAGAAAGACAAAGAGACGCTGAAAGATTAAGTGGAGATATCCACAGAGCTCCTCTACCAGTTAAGGGCTTTTCCTAAATGGCATGCAAAGCGGCCACGAGAGGATGACGACTAAATTGGCAAGCTCCCACCCACGCACGGACATTTTTCATTTAAAAGCACCCGAGAAGAAGGAATTTGATTTAGTTGTTTTTTTTTCCTGCAGGCCACGAATCCCTGAAGAAAAGCCTCACACAAAAATAGTTCAAACAAAAGTAGAGAAGGCCGACAAATGAGATTAAGTGGAGAGAGAGAGAGAGAAAATAGAATGAATGACTCACTTGAAACATTCCTTTTTTGGGCCTCCATTGGGAATTCGGCATGATGGCATTTTTAATGAAGGAAACAAGCTGTTTGAGCTGGGAGTTCTCTTGCTCATCTAAATACTGCACCATACGAATAGTTGAAGAAGACGAGAAATTCAGATATTGCAGACGGATCTGCATACATACATACATATGTATATCCTCTCGCTCGGTACACGGTATGTATACAATCCCTTCTATTTTTTTCTTTGTATGCATAGGCACATATTTCATGGTATGGAGAAATCAAATTGGAATAAAAGAAATGTTGCATTGCAGAATAATTCAGCTTTCATCTTTTTAACATAAACGAAGCCGATATAAAAAAAATCATTTCCAGATAGCATTTTTGTGGCGGACGGTCGAGTAATTGGTGTGCTCTCGTTCTTCCTCTCCAAGCCCATTGCATACACTTCTTCTTCTACGACGTTCGCATATCTCCGTCCGCACCGGGCTCCCGGATATCGTCGTATGCATATGAATGTCTAGGCACTCTCTACGTCTGTCTCTCTCTTTCTCCTATTCTCTTACCCACTCTCTCCCTCTCTCTTTACCTCGCTCTCTATCCCTCCCTTTCTCATCTCGAAGCCCCTGGGCCATTCATATATGTATGTAAGGGCCCGAATGAAGCTGCGCGAGAGAGATGCCTGCGCTTCCAGTATACTAACGAAGCCCGGAAAGTCCATCTGCTCTCTCTCTCTCTCTCTCTCTCTCTTGCCCTTGCGCACCTCTATCCTCTCTTTCTCCCTCTCTCTCTAGTTCTTTCTCGCTCTCTCTCGTTCTTTCTCACTCTCCCTCTCTCTCTCTCTCGTTCTCCCTCGCTCTCTCTCACTCTCGTCCTCTCTCTCTCTCGTTCTCTCTCTCTCTCTCTCTCTCTCTTTTCCTCTCTGAAAAGATGATGTGTAGTCTGGGGAGAGTTGCATATGGATTACTATTATTTTCATAATTTTTATCCTCTGTCGATAAGTTTTTCATCTGAAACGTAAACGTTAATTGTTGTTGCGTCATTTAATTTGATGAATGAATCTTTAAGTTTGTAAATATGGACTATAAAAGCTTGGCGGAAGGAATTTAAGCGCCGAAAGGACAGGCACGTGTGTTGCGCAGCTTCTGACTGGATTCTTCCTTTTTTTGTTGCCTCCTTTCACACACACGGATGCAGACGCGCACCACGAAAGCGGACACCTGCCGGGCCTTGTGCGGACACCCGGTAGACCCCCCCCCCCTTCCGACGACACCACTTCCAGGAGACCACCTCCAACATGCGCGCGCGCGCCTTTCCAACACATGCAAGTAGACATCAAAGATCAACTTCTCCTTTCCGTTTTTCTTTAGCCTTTCACTCTCTTCCGGCTTCCCCCCTGGCACGGTGGCTTTTAAGCGACCTGTGTGGTGTTTCTCTCTCTCTCTCTCTCTCTCTCTCTGTTGTTTCGAGAACAACGAAAGTTCGAGAGTGCGTTCCCGGTTCCCGCCAGCGACTTCCAGACATCACATATTTGTTGTCCGCACTGTACTTCCTAACAATTCCTAGGGATGTAGTTTGCTCAAATCGCGGAGACCTTTTTATTTATATATTATACGTACGTACATACTTATGGCGCACATATTTCATCTATTTATTTATTTATTTATTTATTTATTCATCTACATCGAGTAAGATGTGACATCACTGGCAGAGGTGTAACGTGACTGGAGAAAAAAATAGAGAAAAAATCATCGCATTTCCGTTTCAACATGCGAGTGTATTTGCTCACATGTGCGCGATTATGTCAACATACGTAATTTTTGTGCGCTTTTTGTTTCAAATTTTTTTGTCAGAGCAAAATGGTTGTGCCAAGGACAATTAAGCTTGTTGCTGAACTATATAGTTGGTTTTTGGTTTGTTTTTTTTCTGTTGTGCTCTCTGTACACTTGACATGAGCGCAATTCCAGTGCTCGTGCTCGCATAAAGTGTGGTATATACAAGATACCTACGCAAAAAGGGAGTGGGGGCTGGCTGGCTGACCATGAGCGGTGGTGGTGTAGGAGGGAGCACATGGGTGCGTGACTTGGACAGGAAGCTTCCATTCTTCTTTTGCTTCCCCCATATCCTCCCTCCAGCTTCGCCTTTCAATATATAGATACATTCTATGCGACAATAATTCATGCGATGAGAGCGAGAGAGAGTGAGACAGAGAGAGAAAGAGAGAGAGAGAGAGAGAGTGAGAGAGAGAGACAAAGAGAGAGACAGAAGAGCCAACTACTCCATCGTTCGGCCGCTTATTACACGGTGCTCTCTATGCTGCCTATCTTCATACATATGTACATATGTATGTGGCCTTTCCAAATGTTATGCGGCAATAGAATATGGATGTGCTCCATGAGAGATGCATATCCGTTGCAACTTTCTGCACGGCGCTCAGAAATGGCACAAATGTCTTTCTAGGTTCGTAAGAAAAGAAAAGGTCAGCGGCACTTCAAAATTTGCATGCAGTCTCTGAAGCTATGGACGCCGTTAGAGAAACTTGGCCAATTGTGAACCCCTGGGGCTTATGGTTAGGTAAGACCGCTGACGAGGAATGACTAGCCAAAAACTTGGTAGATTAACCTGACGCCATCGGGTTGGCGGCATAATTAGCTTGAGGAAAGCAAAAGAAGTCTGGCTATGCATGTATGCATGAGAAGGGAGTACACAGCTGTCGTGTTTGTGACGCGAATCTCTCTCTTTTTCTGTCTTTCTCTGTCTCTATCTCTCTGTCTCTCTCTTTCCCTCTTTCTATCTCTCTCTTCCTCTCTCTCTCTCTCATGTAATATTCTAGGACAACTCGATGATTCCGGCTCACTCACTGCGACGTGTGCGCAGACGCTGTACTTGAAAGGGCGCATCCATCTGGACTGCGAGGCAGGCGATGGAGAGAGGCGTTGGGAGAGAGAGAGAGAGAGAGGAAGAAGAGAGCGGCAGAGAGAGAAAGAGAGAGAGAGAGAGAGAGTGAGGGGGCTAGAGAGAGTGAGAGAGAAAGAGGAGCGGCAGAGAGGGGGAGGCGGGGAGAGAGAGAGAGAGAGAGAGAGAAGGAGTAAGGGGAGAGAAAGAAATAGAGAGAGAGTTAGAGAGAGAGAGAGTGAGAGAGATAGAGCGAGTAGGGATGAGAGACCGAAGAGTACTCATCCGGCATGCTTGATGAGGTACGGCTACGCACGGAACGGGTGGCACGAAAGCAGAAGAAGAGACTCGCCCTGAAGCAGACATCAGAAGGGGAAGAGATGGAAAGATGGAAAACAAGAGAGCAGAAATAGAATAGATTCACTCTTGCATCATGACAAGAAATGGTGAGGTCAAGCAACGCAATTACGATTTAGAAAAAAAAACAACTCTACCAACTTCTTCTTCCAGAACTCTCTTTGCTCTCTCTCTCTCTCTCTCTCTCTCTCTCTTATCTCTCATCTATCTCGTTTCTTGTTGCTATATTTATCTCTCGTGCTCTCTGCGGACAATAATTTTCCTTAGAATCTCATTGTGTTTTTTTTAAACAAAACTTGTTACCATTTGACGGACGCTGCCATTTGGGCAGTCATTATTGCATCTACAAAAGCCGCCTTCAAACTACGAAAGCGTAGGTCGCCGTTTGCCCGCATCGTATGTACATAGAACAGTCACGGGACAATGAAAGAGAGACAAGCAGTATCGGGATATTTTATATATACATATATATATATATCAGGGCAGATTTTTCAGGATAGAATACATTGAAGGAGAGAGGAGGTATCAGAAGAAGGAAAACAGTTTTACTAGACAGAGAGAAACACAGAACGATAAAAAGAGAAAGAGAGAGAGAGAGAGAGAGAGAAAGAGAGAGAGAGAGAAGGGAAGAGATACTTCACTTTGTTTACTATCTCTCGTTCTCTCTCTCAAAAAGAGAGATTTGTAACAAAAAATCTACTACGTCGTCGACGAAGAAGGACGAGGAAGAAGAAGCCGCGAACCGTTTGGGCAGCCTCTTTGGGCAATTAGCGAATCGATAGTCTCTTGTCTAGCAGAAGGAGAAGGCGAGAAGGCGGGATGTCGTCCTCGTTGAGATTCATGACGGGTCCACATGATAAGAGAGAGAGAGAGGGAGATTAAGTGAGAGAAAGAGAGGAGAGAGAAAGAGAGTGGGAGAGAGGGATAGGAGAAAAGAAGAGAGAGAGAGAGCGAGAGAAAGAGAAGAGAGAGCGAGGAGATAACGGAGAGTGAAAGAAGGGAGCGGAGTTAATGAGAGAGAAAAAAGAAAGAAAGAAAGGACGAAAGGGAGAAAAAAGAGATGAGCAAATGCAGTGACGCACTCGAGTCGTCGAGTAAGTGGAAAGCAGCGGCCGAGTGAGACGAGGAAGGGTTTGTATTTCCAATTAGCGTGATTGCTAAAAAGGCCGAGTGGAACATAAACATTCCGTTTTCCTTTCCGACCACCGAAACTTTCTAAACAATTACTAAGCATAAGCGTAGTTGTCATTAAACTAGTATAGGGAAGAAAATGGATGTTTTGTTGGCAATTTTCATCCGAATTTTGAGATTTTGACAGTTACTTGGAACGGATGTGGAAGATAATTTTTTTCATTTTCTTCAGCAGTGAACTAACTCAAATAATATATAGCATGCCGCTGTTCATTGTTGCTGTTTTTTTTCTAATGCCGGTTTACGGCTGTCATAATACTTTTCATAGATAACGGCCCTCAATGAGTAGAAGAAAATAATGTAATACTCATCCAGACAAGCTTCTACAAATTCTTTATTGCAGAGAAACGACGTTTTTCATGGTAAGGCTTTTGTAGCAAACAAATCTAGCAATTAGCGGGGCTCGTAGACATTGGTGTTGAGCATGTTTCCGCTGAAAATATGAGATTTAATTCGGTTATACCAACACAATACGAATAACACAAAGATTGAATGATAAACTAACGGCTCCTGGTACTGGCAGACAACGAGGAGTTCGCCTCCGTTCTTGCACGAGGCCATGCCGCAGCCAATCTTGGTCGTCTTGGCCCAGGCCATCTGAACAATCAATATCTTTATGAATATTATAAAGTTGATAGCAAAAAATATATATAATGCCTTGGAGAATTTCTAAACAATAATCTGCTGACCTGTGTTGCATGGCCGATTCCAGAGCTGAAGACCTGGTTGGTGAGCTTGATATCACTCCATCCATATTGCTGGAATTCATCCTCCCACGAAGCCGAAGCCTTAGCTCCCATGCCGTCCTTCTTCAACTGAAAAAAGAGATATGAACACTAAGCACTTCTGAATTGCAAAAATAAAACAGTAACTGACTCCGCTGCCCCACATGATGTAGAGGTTCTCTCCGAAGCCCTTCTTCTGCGAGTGCTTGAGTCCGGGGCAAGTGTCAGCGTAGCTCTGCGCGCTCTGAGCGACGCTGCAGTCCCAGCTCTACAAGATGTGCGTCTTAACCTACAGTCTGGAACCTTTCATCCAACCAGGTTAGGAATTTGGGACTTGGCCGCGGGCATGCGTTTGCCTTTAGCGGTGTATGCGCCAGATGAGATCGACTGGCGCAGCTTGTTGTGGGCGGCGAGGATGGTGGATGCCTCAGACGCAGGGATTCCGCCAGGGCAAGACTGGGCCGCTGCGGCTGAAAGTTTTGTTGTTTCAAAAAATGTTAATAAGAATACTTGATTTCGAAAGTAAAATTTAGGAAAAAGTAATTCATCTACCGGCGACCAGTGAAAGCGCGACGATCAGAGTAGCTTGCATTGCTGGACGGATTCGGCAGGCCGAGTGAAGTCAGTGTGGCCTTGCCTGCCTTTATAGCAGGCGCGTTTAGCGTAGGCAATCCACCTCTTGGAGGCTGTTTCTCAATTTGAACAGACGAACAAGACAATCCATCTGGATCTGCCCGCACTACAGATCGGAGGTGGCAAACAGAAAAGCTTCCATCTTTTCATGGATTGAGCTATGCTCGGAATTCAGAACGACAGAACGACTCCACTTTAGAATAATCGTTGTCAGTCATAAAAAGCAAAGGAAGGATGAATGCTGGATGCCGTTCCCTTTCCAAATGGCAATGTCACGGAATAAAAAAAAATCAGGAACTGATTCGTTTGTTTAAGAGAGCCTCTCTGTAAGGTTCGAGGAGCGCCTGCCCGGAGGAATTTTTGTTTAGTTTAGCGTTGTAAACTTTATGAGGGATATATCTAGTGTTCATAACGAAGTCTAGGCGGTCCGGAAGTTTAGAAAAATTTTTTTCACTTAGATTTAAGTTCGCTTAGATTAATGTTCTTAAAATTTGGATGACCATATCTAACGTTATACTTAATATTTCTCAATATTCTTTTCACTGTTCGATTCCTTGTCGAAAACTACACAAAAAAGTCCCAGATGACCATATTCGAAAAATTAAAATTTTTATAACTTTTGACCAATTTAATTTTTTGAAATGTCGTTTTCAGGCAATAACTTTTTTTTTACTATTACTTTCCAAAAACTGAATCTTCCACGTGAAAGAGGAGCGAAAACTACATATAATATGTTTCTACGACGAAAAATCTCGGACACTTTTTTTGGGTATCTGCATTTGAATAAGCGTTCCTAAGCCAATTGTCGGTTTCAGCTTTTCAAACATAATCTCATTCAAACTTCATCAATTGTAAAGAAGAATAGATCATTCGATGTGATTTTTTATGCTCTTCAAATTGGGCCTATGATTTGTACGCAAATAACAAGTCTACAGGCCGAAAACTTACTTTTTGTGTTTTTATGCCAATTTCTGGTGTTGAAATACTTATTCTTTGGAATCTTAATGGGTCTTGTTCACCTATTTTCCACATGATCTTTACACTGCAAGAAAGAGCAGCTAAAACTGAGTTGGATACAGCTTTATAATCGAAATCTGAGGACCCGTTTTTTGGGAACATGCATTTGAATGCTCACTGTTGCAGGCGATATGGTCGAATATATTTAGATCGTATTTCAAAATTGTCACTTTAAAGTATCGAGCACCACAAAATATCTATTCCTGAATTGTTTGCAGTTCTCTAGTGATTTACCGCTCAAAAGTGCTACATAAGTTAAGAAATTGCATTTTTAGGTGCAACGACAGAAAAAAAAATGTTTGAAAACTCTTTCGGAGCCAACAATCGAGTAGTTTTCGAGCCAAGTTCCCAAAACGATTATAACCATTCGAGAGTACAGTGACTTGTGCATAATATATCTACAGATGAAAATGCAAAACCACTCTATGTTTAAGAAATCTTGAAATCGGGGAAAATTCGACGAGAGGATTTGGCTTTTTTGAGCGATTTTAGAAAAAATGGTACCAATTGAGCTTTTGTCCCAAAAAATGTGCCATAGGGTTCTTTGTTGTTAGAAACATGAATCTGATGTTCATTTTTACTCCTCTGTAACATCTTTGGTATTCTTGCCCGAAGTGAAATTTTTTTTGCATTAAACTTTTCTTTCTATACCTTCTACTCCATTATTCATTTGGAATATCATTCATCTTCAAATTTAAAGAAATGTAATTTCTCTGCACTCGGCTAAGGACAACAAATTTATTTTGTAAAAGCAAAATAAATAAAGGAGCATGGAAGTGCAGGAAACTATAACAATGAATTCCGCTAATCAGTCAATATGAATGAGAACATCATCGGAAGCGCGTTCCTGCAAGCGAGCCACAAGTCAACGTGATTTACGAACACATAAAATAGGTGTGCGGATAAAACAAACATAGTGGACAGCAGTCTGTTCCTGGCGGCCGCAACGCGACTTCGCATACTTGTAGACGATGAAGACGAAGAGAGCGAGCAGAGCGAGACCAATAACGATGAGAGCGATGACACGCCAATTCATTCCAGCGACAGCTAGGAAACGGATAATCGCTAAATCGAATGAATGGCGGAATTTACACACCGAGACAAAGAGGCCCTTCGTGCCCAGGAATACACACACATTTGTACTCCCTTGTCAGTCCGGGAATTTTGATACACGTCATGCGTGGAGGGCAAGAGCAAGATGGCATCTGAAAATACTCGCAAAGAGCGCAACAAGATCGACACGAAACAAAATGGAACAATTACTTTTAAAAGGAAACATATATTCCAATTCATTCGCTGAGACCGCTTTACCGCGCACATTAGTTAGCAATCAATCAATACATTTGGAGTGGCAGCCATCCATGCCATATCTGGCGCGCATGTGAAGCTCTCTTCAAACAAAAAAATACGAATATTGTTTTACAAAGGTAAGGTTTAAAAAAGCTAAAATAGTTCGTCTTTGGAGCGTTTGTTAGTTGGCTCTTCGTCGTTTGCTATTGCAGAATCGTCTAATATATCGAGCAGCTGAACTTCCTCGCGATCAAGATCGTAGGTCGATTGAAACAAGGGATCGGTAACGAATTCTTCTTCCTCATCCCCTTCCTGTGCAAAAACTTCACTTACAGCTTCTGCTGCTTCTGGAGTATCAGGAAGAACTGGTGGGTTCTGTAATTTTGGAGTTTCTCTTAAAATTCCACATAAAAATACACGTGCCTGCTTCTGCTTTTGGGCTAATCGGCTGAAGATGGCTGCAATTTGTCTGTAATTAAGAAGTTCCGTTGGAGCAAACATCAATTTTCCCGATTCATCAACAGCATCTTTCATTCGCTTTTCAGCCGCTCGTGGATCGACTTTCACTTTAGATTGCCAGCCATCGGAAAACAGTTTGGTGATATATGCCTTCGAGCGCTCTGGTAGCCGCTCGCTTCGTTTGCGAGCACGAAGCGCCCACCCTTGCATGGCTTTTTTTCCGTTGGCATTCGTTTCCTGAAATACGTATAATTCCTGCATTCCCATTTTCTTTCTCTACTCACCTGAAGCGACTCTAACGCCGAAGTAACATCAGGATAAACTCTTTTTGCGTGGACGCCTTCCAGGTGGACAGAGTAGAACTGCAGCGATTGATCCAATAGTGTCAAGCGCTCAGGGACCAATTTATGCTTGCCCAGCAGCAAATGACGCTCCAAGTTGGAAGACAGTAAGAATTCCGCAGTGCATGCCTCTTCCGGGCATCTAAAGAGATGTAGCAAGGAATCGCATGAATCTGAATCCTCTGGCTTGCAGTGTTCGGCTTCATCTGCATGCTCTGTTGCTCTGTGATGAGTTGTTTCAATACATTTATTTATTAAAAAGGTGTTGAGTAGAGGGCGTAGTGGTCCATCTCTCGAGCGGCGAAAGCACAGCGTGAGCATCTTGAAGAAAAGGCAACACTCGACTCAACACAATGACCATTTCAGCTCTTCACCATCGCCAAACCTTTCAAGTTGTGTGCTGTTATGGTCAGCCGTTGAGACGAAAAGCATCAACCATCAGGCTCCAAAGCGGTCTCAGCGAATGAAATAACTCGAAAAGGTAGAAGTGCAAAACATTTTGAAAATGCAAAAGTAGAAACATAAAGTAAAATACATTAAAGCAAATACAGAAATTTTAGTGCACTTACAATTAGCAAAGTAAAAGTACAGAGAGAGAGAGAGAGAGAGTGTTGTTTGAAGAGAGCTTCACATGCGCGCCAGATATGGCATGGATGGCTGCCACTCCAAATGTATTGATTGATTGCTAACTAATGTGCGCGGTAAAGCGGTCTCAGCGAATGAATTGGAATATATGTTTCCTTTTAAAAGTAATTGTTCCATTTTGTTTCGTGTCGATCTTGTTGCGCTCTTTGCGAGTATTTTCAGATGCCATCTTGCTCTTGCCCTCCACGCATGACGTGTATCAAAATTCCCGGACTGACAAGGGAGTACAAATGTGTGTGTATTCCTGGGCACGAAGGGCCTCTTTGTCTCGGTGTGTAAATTCCGCCATTCATTCGATTTAGCGATTATCCGTTTCCTAGCTGTCGCTGGAATGAATTGGCGTGTCATCGCTCTCATCGTTATTGGTCTCGCTCTGCTCGCTCTCTTCGTCTTCATCGTCTACAAGTATGCGAAGTCGCGTTGCGGCCGCCAGGAACAGACTGCTGTCCACTATGTTTGTTTTATCCGCACACCTATTTTATGTGTTCGTAAATCACGTTGACTTGTGGCTCGCTTGCAGGAACGCGCTACCGATGATGTTCTCATTCATATTGACTGATTAGCGGAATTCATTGTTATAGTTTCCTGCACTTCCATGCTCCTTTATTTATTTTGCTTTTACAAAATAAATTTGTTGTCCTTAGCCGAGTGCAGAGAAATTACATTTCTTTAAATTTGAAGATGAATGATATTCCAAATGAATAATGGAGTAGAAGGTATAGAAAGAAAAGTTTAATGCAAAAAAATTTCACTTCGGGCAAGAATACCAAAGATGTTACAGAGGAGTAAAAATGAACATCAGATTCATGTTTCTAACAACAAAGAACCCTATGGCACATTTTTTGGGACAAAAGCTCAATTGGTACCATTTTTTCTAAAATCGCTCAAAAAAGCCAAATCCTCTCGTCGAATTTTCCCCGATTTCAAGATTTCTTAAACATAGAGTGGTTTTGCATTTTCATCTGTAGATATATTATGCACAAGTCACTGTACTCTCGAATGGTTATAATCGTTTTGGGAACTTGGCTCGAAAACTACTCGATTGTTGGCTCCGAAAGAGTTTTCAAACATTTTTTTTTTCTGTCGTTGCACCTAAAAATGCAATTTCTTAACTTATGTAGCACTTTTGAGCGGTAAATCACTAGAGAACTGCAAACAATTCAGGAATAGATATTTTGTGGTGCTCGATACTTTAAAGTGACAATTTTGAAATACGATCTAAATATATTCGACCATATCGCCTGCAACAGTGAGCATTCAAATGCATGTTCCCAAAAAAAGGGTCCTCAGATTTCGATTATAAAGCTGTATCCAACTCAGTTTTAGCTGCTCTTTCTTGCAGTGTAAAGATCATGTGGAAAATAGGTGAACAAGACCCATTAAGATTCCAAAGAATAAGTATTTCAACACCAGAAATTTGCATAAAAACACAAAAAGTAAGTTTTCGGCCTGTAGACTTGTTATTTGCGTACAAATCATAGGCCCAATTTGAAGAGCATAAAAAATCACATCGAATGATCTATTCTTCTTTACAATTGATGAAGTTTGAATGAGATTATGTTTGAAAAGCTGAAACCGACAATTGGCTTAGGAACGCTTATTCAAATGCAGATACCCAAAAAAAGTGTCCGAGATTTTTCGTCGTAGAAACATATTATATGTAGTTTTCGCTCCTCTTTCACGTGGAAGATTCAGTTTTTGGAAAGTAATAGTAAAAAAAAAAGTTATTGCCTGAAAACGACATTTCAAAAAATTAAATTGGTCAAAAGTTATAAAAATTTTAATTTTTCGAATATGGTCATCTGGGACTTTTTTGTGTAGTTTTCGACAAGGAATCGAACAGTGAAAAGAATATTGAGAAATATTAAGTATAACGTTAGATATGGTCATCCAAAATTTAAGAACATTACGACTTATATCTAAGTGAAAAAAATTTTTCTAAACTTCCGGACCGCCTAGACTTCGTTATGAACACTAGATATATCCTTCATAAAGTTTACAACGCTAAACTAAACAAAAATTCCTCCGGGCAACCGCCTATACCAGCCTCCTTGAGTCTTACAGAGAGGCTCTCTTAATCTGCACGAGAATGATTAAATCAAAAAACATGCTATAAAATTTCGTATAAAAGGCTCGCCAATGATTGCAAATTCACTCGGCCTGCCGAATCCGTCCAGCAATGCAAGCTACTCTGATCGTCGCACTTTCACTGGTCGCCGGTAAATAAATTTACTTTTCCTAAATTTTCCTTTCAGAATCAAGTATTGTCGGTAGCGTTTTTCGAATAAGCTCACCATTCAGCCGCGACGGCCCAGTTTTGCCCAGGCTGAATCCCTGCATCTGAGGCATCCGCCATCCTCGCCGCCCACAACAAACTGCGCCAGTCGATCTCATCTGGTTCATACACCGCTAAAGGCAAACGCATGCCCGCGGCCAAGTCTCAAATTCCTTCCCTGATTGGATGGAAGGTTCAAAGCAGCTGCTGAAAATGCACATCTTGTAGAGCTGGGACTGCAGCGTCGCTCAGAGCGCGCAGAGCTACGCAGACACTTGCCCCGGACTCAAGCACTCGCAGAAGAAGGGCTTCGGAGAGAACCTCTACATCATCAGTGATTCTTTTTGCAGTTCACAAGTATTTCTGTTATTCAGAAGTGCTGAGTGTTCATATCTTTTTGTTCAGTTGAAGAAGGACGGCATGGGAGCTAAGGCTTCGGCTTCATGGGAAGATGAATTCCAGCAATATGGATGGAGTGATATCAAGCTCACCAACCAGGTCTTCAGCTCTGGAATTGGCCACGCCACACAGGTCAGCAGAATATTGATTAGAAATTCTCCAAGGCTTCATATTTTGCAATTAAATGATGCTTTTCATAAAAATGTTGACTGTTCAGATGGCCTGGGCCAAGACGACCAAGATTGGCTGCGGCATGGCCTCGTACAAGAACGGAGGCGAACTCCTCGTTGTCTGCCAGTACCAGAAGCCGTCAGTTTATCATTCAATATACTATTTATTAGTGTTATTATTGGATGACCAAATTTATCTCCTCTTTTCAGCGGAAACATGCTCAACACCAACGTCTATGAGCCGCATTAAATGTCTCGTTGCTTGCGGAATAAACTCGATTCTTCCTTTCATTGACAATAAAGAGCTTGAAGAATATTCGTAGATTTAATTTAAAGACAATCTATATTAATTTAACACATCGTCATTGCTTCAAAATTGGCCACCTAATGGAAGAATTCATACTTCCCGCGTAGAGATATTAACGGAGTACGAATCTGAACCGTAATGAATTTGGATTGTCCTGACTACTGTACTCGCGTTTCTCGAAATCACATGTTCAGCCGTTCTTATGTCAGGCAGAGGTGCACACTGGCCCAAATTTTTTGAGCCGGCCCGTCCCTTCGTGCCCAAAACCTCGGCCCGGCCCAGCCAGAAGTTTTCGGGCCCTTGAATTTTGGGCCCGACCCGGCCCGCTCCGGCCCTATTTTTAAATACGCCTGATTCCAATTTCTTCTAGTTTGCCGTTCACATTTAGTTAATTCTGAAGAGGAATACAACTCCCGAACTACAATATTATATATGAGCAATTAGTATTCGCTCTGTCATAAGCGTGTTCGCTTGTAAATTTTTGAAAATCCAATCGGGCTGATGGCCGGCCCTAGAGGGCCTTGGAAATTTGGGCCGGCCGGCCCTAGGGCCCGGGCCTTGTGCACCTCAGATGTCTGGCAAAAAATGCGAAATAAAATTGTGTATTATAGCGGTGTGAAAACATTATAAATACTCTAGGCCGATCAGGAATAATAGTCTCCAAAAATATCATCTCCTCGTGATAATGTTGATTGTATTCAGTTTGAAAAACTTCGTTTTTATAAATAGAAAAAAGTTTATTTATTAACCCAGACCGGTTTAAAAAGGCTTATGAAATGTTGTACTAATTATGGCAAGGTTTAAGAAAATCTTTCAAGAATAATTTAAGCTAGAAAATCACGCAGATCGCAAAATTCCAATTCATGGAAAACTTGAATTCTGTTGTCGATTTTTGCTAGAAAATAACACGAGAATCCGGTGCCGAGGGGTTTACTAATTTGCACAAAACATCTCTGATTGTACGGATTATAAGCTTGTTGAGAAGAAAAGTGAGAGAGAGAGAGTGTATTAGATAGAGAGAGTACTGGGAGTTGCAGAGAAGCGGAGCCTCTGAACAATGCTTACGAAAGTATGCCATCGCTGTTATTCACTCTCTTTTATTTCAATGCACTTCCACATTATGATACCCAATGAATGAAATTTTTACATTTCTATCATGTTAGGAAAAGCAGAAATAGCATTTCCGGAGGACAACATCAGGACAAATGAGAAGCGTGCAGGTTTTCGTTAGTTCCGATGTCGCATAAATGGTATCAATAATTATCGCATAGGATATATAAATTTTCCCAATCTCGCTTCTGCAACGATTTACTATTATTCGGCCACTATTTAACTGCACGAAGATAGAAATAGCTACATTCAGTTCTCGAGAATCTTTGGCTGATAAGGCATGGTTGTTCTTTAGATATAGCAACAAATTATCTTTTTAAAAGAGCTAAAAAACCAGTGAAACAGCATGGACTTAGCTTCAATATGCTTTGTGGAAATGTCGATTGTACTCACATATGAATTGCTGTAAATGGTTGTCATCTCATTATGCAGACGAATTTATGCTTCCTATTTAAAACGACAAATCGATTGTTCCAATATCAGAGCAATTTCATCGTTTAACGCGGCTCGTAGACATTGGTGTTGAGCATGTTTCCGCTGAAAAGACGAGATTGAACTTGATTATCCAATGTTAACACGAATAAAGAATAGATTGAATGATAAACTGACGGCTCCTGGTACTGGCAGACAACGAGGAGTTCGTCTCCGTTCTTGCACGAGGCCATGCCGCAGCCAATCTTGGTCGTCTTGGCCCAGGCCATCTGAGCAATCAATATCTTTATGAGTATTATAAAGTTGATAGCAAAAAATATATATAATGCCTTGGGAGTATTATAAAGTTGATAGCAAAAAATATATATAATGCCTTACGCTAAGTGCTGAATTTGTTTCATAGAAAAGACTATTCTTGAAAAACCGTATCTTTCCCACAATAAAGTATCTTTTGCAAAAACTTGTCTGCATGCATATTGTATGAGGGTTACACATTTGAGTGTGAAGGAGGGCAGAGCCAGGTGCAGCCGCCTAGTAAGGTGGTTCTCTCAACATTGTAGTGCAGGTGAGCGCTAGCCGCTCCGTTCCCCCAGGGACAGGGCGACCAGCGCTGATCGGTTGCACTTTTGCTCGCCCGGGGTTATGTCGTGTTGTGAGGATTCGTGAGTCGTCTTCAGCATGGATCAAGGAAGCGACAGGCTGAGGATTGTTGTAGTTTTTGTGTTTTATTCGTTTCTTCTCTTCGTTGCATTCTTCGTCTTTTCTCTTTGTTTCTCTCTTTTTAACTTGTCTTTTAAACTTTTAAATCCTATTCCATCATCAAGCACATCTCACCACAGGCGGACCACAACCTTATCCATTCTTGCCTACAATATTACATTATTTTCATCCAGTCATTGACGGTACTTATTTATGAAAAAGTGTTATGACATTCGTAAATCGACGTTAGAATGTGCACAAACAATGAATAGGCAAGTAATATGTATATTGCGTTAGTTGACAGCTGAAGCCAACAAAAAAAAATTTACTCCCAAGTCCCTTTGAAGTAATTGTCGAAATCTAAATTTATTTCATGCATATTCTGGTAGTTTATATTGAATAAATGGTAGATCTGAATTCTAGAACATCCCTGCGATAACTTTTTGATCTAATTGTGGTTTATGACTAGCCGTTACATGTCGCCTACCTTCATTTCGAGATTCATTCACTCGGTCTCAGATGAAGATGGTTCAGCGGGACAAAATTCAATCATTTACTGCTATTCCTAGAGTAGTATTAATGATGTCCAAATATTCGTATGTGATTAGTAAACTAATTCAAATTGTTAATTGAACTGTAGAAATTAGATGCAAACCATTTGTTTAACAATTTGAACACCGCGGTCAACATTGGCCCGAACCGCAGAAGTGCTAAAAGTGGTGTTGTGCTGTGGTCCGCGTTTGGAAAACGGGTTTACCTATCTATAATGATAGTGAATAGGATTTTCTATCTTCAGCAGCCCTATTTCATCCCTGGCTTCATGAATCCACAAAGGGAGGGGAAGATCGTTTGAATGTGAATGAATCTCGAAATGAAGGTAGGCGACATGTAACGGCTAGTCATAAACCACAATTAGATCAAAAAGATATCGCAGGGATGTTCTAGAATTCAGATCTACCATTTATTCAATATAAACTACCAGAATATGCATGAAATAAATCATTTTGTCTTGCATGCCTAAATGCGCAAAACTGGGTAATTCGATTTATTGATTTTTCTAGCCCTGTATTCAATTAATGAAAACAATAATCTGCTACTATAATTCTGACAGCATACAGAAACAACCCTGAAAATTTCATGAAGTTACGTCCACGTTGAAGGAAAATATTGCAAAATATCATGGTGTTCGTATCTTTTTGCACGGTACTGTATATCTTCGTGCACTTTAATAGTGGCATTACATTTATAAATGGTTGCAGCAGAGTGAGAACGAAAAAGTATCTTTAATATTTGATAAAAAATATTCATACTTTTTGTGAGATATAGCAACAAACGAGAACTTTCGCGGCTCTTAGTTCATACTTTTATATTTTCCACAGCAATCGATTCGAATATGGCATTCCGAATCGAAGGCTCCGCCCATTTTGACGTTCCGAAATGTTTATTATGCATTTCTGAAGGTAACCGAAAAGTTTTCTTTTTTTTTCGAATTTTACGTGAAACAAATGTGGAAATCTTAGATGTCAATGATAGCCTCACAAATGATCCAGACTCCTTCACCTTCAATGAGATTACACTAATAACGCGAACGGAAAAGGTTGTGCTGATATCGAATTTCATCCGAATTGATTTGTAAGATTGCTAATGGAGATTTTGACAATTACTTCAAAGGGACTTGGGAGTAAATTTTTTTTGTTGGCTTCAGCTGTTAACTAACGTAATATATATGTAGCTTGCCTATTCATTGTTCGTGCACATTCTAATGTCGATTTACGAATGTCATAACACTTTTTCATAAATAAGTACCGTCAACGACTGGATGAAAATAATGTAATATTGTAGGCAAGGATGGCCAAGGTCGTGGACCGCGTGAGGTGAGGTGCTTGATGATGAAATAGGATTTATAAGTTTAAAGACAAGTTAAAAAGAGAGAAACAAAGAGAAAAGACGAAGAATGCAACGAAGAGACGAAACTAATAAAACGCAAAAACCACAATAACCCTCAGCCAGTCGCCCTCTTGATCTATGCTGAAGACGACTCACGAATCCTCACAACACGACATAACCCCGGGCGAGCAAAAGTGCAACCGATCAGTGCTGGTCGCCCTGTCCCTGAGGGAACGGAGCGGCTTGCGCTCACCTGCACTTCAGTGCCTTTAGCGGTGTATGCGCCAGATGAGATCGACTGGCGCAGCTTGTTGTGGGCGGCGAGGATGGCGGATGAGTCAGACGCAGGGATTCCGCCAGGGCAAGACTGGGCCGCCGCGGCTGAATCGTGAACGGTTACAAGAATACGTGACTCCGAAAGGAAAACTTAGGAATAACAAGTTATTCCATTTACCGGCGATCAGTGAAAGAGCGACGATCAGAGCAGCTTGCACTGCTGGACGGAGTCGGCAGACTGAGTGAATTTTTAATCATTGCCGGGCCTTTTATACGAAATGTTATAGCTTTTTTTGATTTAATCATCCTCGTGCAGATTAAACAAACGAATCAGTCCCTGATTTTTTTATTCATTGACTTTGCCAATTGAAAAAGGAACGGACGGATTCAACCTTCCTGTGCTTTTTTATGGCCAACAACGATCATTCCAAAGTGGAGTCATTCTGAATACCGAGTATAGCTTCGACCAATCCATCAAAAGATGGAATAGACTATGGTTGCCTGTGCTTTTCTGTTTGCCATTTCAAATCTGTAGAGAGGGCAGATCCAGATGGATTGCCTTGTTCGTCTGTTCAAATTGAGAAACAGCCTCAAAGGGGTGGATTGCCTTCGTCAAACGCGCCTGACTTCACTATAAAGGCAGGCAACGCCACACTGACTTCACTCGGCCTGCCGAATCCGTCCGGCAATGCAAGCTGCTCTGATCGTAGCGCTTTCTCTGATCGCCGGTAAATGAATTACTTTTTCCTATATATTACTTTCGAAATCAAGTATTCTTATTAACATTTTTTTAAACAACAAAACTTTCAGCCGCAGCGGCCCAGTCTTGCCCAGGCGGAATCCCTGCGTCTGAGGCATCCGCCATCCTCGCCGCCCACAACAAGCTGCGCCTTCGCATACACCGCTAAAGGCAAACGCATGTCCGCGGCCAAGTCCCAAATTCCTAACCTGGTTGGATGAAAGGTTCCAGACTGTAGGTTAAGACGCACATCTTGTAGAGCTGGGACTGCAGCGTCGCTCAGAGCGCGCAGAGCTACGCTGACACTTGCCCCGGACTCAAGCACTCGCAGAAGAAGGGCTTCGGAGAGAACCTTTACATCATGTGGGGCAGCTGAGTCAGTTACTGTTTTATTTTTGCAATTCAGAAGTGCTTAGTGTTCATATCTCTTTTTTCAGTTGAAGAAGGACGGCATGGGAGCTAAGGCTTCGGCTTCGTGGGAGGATGAATTCCAGCAATTCGGATGGAGCGATATCAAGCTCACCAACCAGGTCTTCAGCTCGGGAATTGGCCATGCCACACAAGTCAGCAGAATATTGATTTAAAATTTTCCGAGCCTTTTTTCCATGAATTTTGTATTCAAATGATGCATTTAATAAAGATATTAATTGCTCAGATGGCCTGGGCCAAGACGACCAAGATTGGCTGCGGCATGGCCTCGTGCAAGAACGGAGGCGAACTCCTCGTTGTCTGCCAGTACCAGGAGCCGTCAGTTTATCATTCAATCTATTCTTTTGTTTGTTTTAACACTCTATGGCCAAATGTCCTCCTTTCAGTGGAAATATGCTCAACACCAACGTCTATGAGCCGCGCTAAATGCTGAAATTGCTTTGATAATTGAACAGTCGATTAGCTTTTTTTCATATCGGATAAACCATTATGAAATGAGAACCATGTAAAACAATCAAATATGAATTTTGTTGCGCGGCCAGGGAGAGGAGTAGCCCTGCCCCCCAGGAGGTGAGGCTGACCGAGCGCTTGCCAGCCAGAGTTGAGAGGGGAGCCACCGAAAAGTGGCTGGCAGCTTCCCCGGACGCTGATCTCCCCCCTTGTGAAATGCACTCAGAGATAAAGTTATAAGTAAGAAGTCTAGTCGTAAGACCGTCAAGGGGAGATCCGGGGTCACACCCCCAAATGTACATATACACGAGAGACGACAACCGGAATCGTCTTGACAATTTAATCGGCACTACCACAACACATATTAGAAGAAATTACAAGCATTTTAATTTATTTATAACATTTGATAAAATTATGAATTTGATGCTGGGTCGAAAGAACAAGCAAGCCAAAGATTCTTATGAATAGACAAATCTACCATCGTGAACTTAAATAGAGTCAGAACATTTGTAAATCGTTGCAGAAGCGGGAATGTGATAATTTGTGTTCCCTGAGCGATATACACATTCATACTATTACTGATACATCGGAACAAACGAAAAACTGCACGGCCTTGGGCGAATACTTTTTTTTTTTAATTTTCTAAGATTTTGATTCGGATATGATTTTCCGAATCGAAGACTCCGATATTGGCCTTCGGGACTGCAAATAATGCATTTCCGACGGCAAGGGAAAAAACTACGATCACATGAAAAATATATAACAAATATTACATTAGTAAAGGTAGTTATGGAAGGCATAAAAAATAAAACAAGGCATGATGATACGCAAGTCTCTTTATTTCTCAACAAGCATTTTCGCCGTAATTCTCTCCGAAAAATTGTTAGATCAGCAGAAACTATCGCTAACATTTAATGTGCCACAGAACCGAAGGTGTTTCAACTGCAATGCTGCAGCAAATACAAATGCATAATAGAAACAGAACAGAATAACTGAGCTTCCCATATTGATATGAAGTTTCAGCGGGCATGCGGTTGCACACAGTCAGAGATGTTTACTGCAAGTTAGTGCCGGCCCAAACCCCTTGGCCCGTCTCGAACTTTTCCGTGGATTGCAATTTTGGACTTGCGTGATTTTCTAACTTGAATTATTCATGAAAGAATTCTTTAAAACCACAATCAGCGATAATTTGAACAACATTTCCTAATGCTTTTTAAACCGGCTAGGGTAAATAATTTATTTATTTATTGTTTATAAAAACAATTAAACTTTGCCCAACAGGGTAAGAAATTTTTGGACAGTCATGCCTGTACAGTCATGCCTGGTCTTCGAGACAGCCAGAATTTCTGAGGGTTAGGTCCGATAGGGAGCAGAGGATATTGCTCCCGACGGCTGATGTGACCGTGCTGGGCCCAGTGGATTTTAAAAGTTTTCACACCGTTCTCAGAATACGAGCTTAAAATAGCCTATATGTAACACCATCTTGTTTCACGCCTTTTGGGCGACAGAGCATGTGATTTCGAGAGACGCGACTCCCATTATCTGTACAATTCAAATCGATTACGGTTCAGTTCGTGATCCTAAACGCGGCACTGGAAGTGTGAATGCTTCGATAATTGAAGCTGATTTAACAGCAAGGCCGATGTATAAAATGTATATAGACTGTCCATGAATCAACTCTGCGAATATTCTGCAACCTCTTTATTTTCAATCAAGAGAGAAATTGACTTTATTACTCAAGCAGCACGACCTTAGAATTTAACGCGGCTCATAGACGTTGCTGTTGAGCATGTTTCCGCTGAAAATATGAGGTTTAATTCGGATATCCCAATACAACACGAATAAAGAAAAGATTGAATGATATACTGACGGCTCCTGGTACTGGCAGACAACGAGGAGTTCGCCTCCGTTCTTGCACGAGGCCATGCCGCAGCCAATCTTGGTCGTCTTGGCCCAGGCCATCTGAGCAATCAATATCTTTATGAAAGCCATAATTTTATATCTAATCAATATTCTGCTGACCTGTGTGGCATGGCCGATTCCCGAGCTGAAGACCTGGTTGGTGAGCTTGATATCGCTCCATCCATATTGCTGGAATTCATCCTCCCACGAAGCCGAAGCCTTAGCTCCCATGCCGTCCTTCTTCAACTGGACAAAAAGATATGAACACTCAGCATTTCTGAATTGCAAAACATAAAACAGTAACTGACGCCGCTGCCCCACATGATGTAGAGGTTCTCTCCGAAGCCCTTCTTCTGCGAGTGCTTTAGTCTTTAGTTCTTCTGCAAGTGTCAGCGTAGCTCTGCGCGCTCTGGGCGACGCTGCAGTCCCAGCTCTGCAAGAGGTGCGTTTTAAGCTACTGCTTGGAACCTTTCTTCCAACCAGGGGAGGAATTTGGGACTTGGCCGCGGGCATGCGTTTGCCTTTAGCGGTGTATGCGCCAGATGAGATCGACTGGCGCAGCTTGTTGTGGGCGGCGAGGATGGCGGATGCCTCAGACGCAGGGATTCCGCCAGGGTAAGACTGGGCCGCCGCGGCTGAAAGGAGAGCTTCTTCGAAAGCCATAATACTTCGTATCTAAGTGAAATTTAGTAATAAAAGCAACTTCATTTACCGGCGACCAGTGCAAGCGCGACGATCAGAGTAGCTTGCATTGGCGGACGGATTCGGCAGGCCGAGTGAATTTTCTATCATTGCCCTGCCTTTTATGCGAAATTGCATGGCTTTTTTGTTTAATCAGCCTATTGCTGCTTAAACAAAAGAATTAGTAAGCGATATTCCCGATTTTACCAATTCAAATGTGAACGGACATTCATCCTCCCTGCGCCTTTTATGGCCAACAACCATCATTCCAAAATGGAGTCATACTGAATAGAGCGCAAAACTGTCCGTCAAAAGATGGAAGAAACTGTGTCTGTCTGTTTACCATTTCCGATCTGTAGCGAGTGCAGAGCCAGATGTATTGCCTTGTTCGCCTGTTCAAATTGAAAAAAACTGCCTCATAGAAGTGGATTGCCTACGCAAAAGCGCCCGAGTTCGCAATAAAAGACAGGCAAATCAACTCTGCCTTCACTCGGCCAACTGAATCCGTCTAGCAATGCAAGCAGCTCTGATTGTCACGCTTTCACTGGTCGCCGGTAAATGAATTACTTTTTCCTAATTTTTACTTTCGAAATCAAGTATTCTTATTAACATTTTTCGAAACAGCAAAACTTTCAGCCGCGGCGGCTCAGTCTTGTCCTGGCGGAATCCCTGCGTCTGAGGCATCCGCCATCCTCGCCGCCCACAACAAGCTGCGCCAGTCGATCTCATCTGGCACATACACCGCTAAAGGCAAACGCATGCCCGCGGCCAAGTCCCAAATTTCTAACCTGGAAGGATGAAAGGTTCCAGACTATGGCTTAAAAGGCACCTCTTGCAGCGCTGGGACTGCAGCGTCGCTCAGAGCGCGCAGAGCTACGCTGACACTTGCCCCGGACTCAAGCACTCGCAGAAGAATTGCTTCGGAGAGAACCTCTACATCATGTGGGGCAGCGGAGTCAGCTACTATTTTATTTTTGCAATTCAGAAGTGCTGAGTGTTCATATCTTTTTGTTCAGTTGAAGAAGGACGGCATGGGAGTTAAGGCTTCGGCTTCATGGGAGGATGAATTCCAGCAATATGGATGGAGCGATATCAAGCTCACCAACCAGGTCTTCAGCTCGGGAATCGGCCATGCCACACAGGTCAGCAGAATATTGAATAGAAGTTCTCAAAGCGTTTTGATTTACGGATTTTGTAATAAAATGACGCACTTCATAAAAATATTGATTGCTCAGATGGCCTGGGCCAAGACGACCAAGATTGGCTGCGGCATGGCCTCGTGCAAGAACGGAGGCGAACTCCTCGTTGTCTGCCAGTACCAGGAGCCGTCAGTTTATCATTCAATCTATTATTTATACGTGTTTATATTTGATACCTAAGTTCATTCTCAAATTTCCAGCGGAAACATGCTCAACACCAACGTCTACGAGCCGCGCTAACAATAAGTGCTGAATTCGTTTACTAGAAAAGACTTTTCGTAAAAAATCGTCTTTTCTCAGGAATAAAGTATCTTTTGCAAAAACTTGTCTGCATGCATATTATAGGAGGGTTACACATTTGACCCTTTCCCTGTTACTTTGAACACTTTCCCCAAAGATGTAAGACATGCGAATGGCACGCAGCCCATATCATTGTTGCTATCAAATATATGGGATCTAAAGATGGCCTGGGCGATAAGTGAATACGCCACTTCCAAGCTTGGACCAGCTAAAAATCCAATCAATTACACTAGCTGGTCCAAGCCCGGCCCAGTTAAAAATTCAATCAATAACAGTAGCTGGTCCAAACTCGGCCCAACAAAAAAACACAACACAATTGAAAACGACCAACCTATGTAGGTAACCAATAGAAGGAGGACAAGCAGCAGCCGGTCCAAAGGATGACAAGATGCTTCCAGAAGAATGGTAAATTATACATTATATGAAGTAGGAATTTTCGATGGACTCAACAAATCAAGTAGTCCCGTGGGTCACCCTTATACTTGATATTGATAAAAACGAAACCAAATATTTTGGCTTAAAAACATTTGACAGTTGCTGTGTTTGGATTGTGGGTGCGGTGGACAGTTGGGAGTGTTGGCTGTGACGCTGGTTCGCTGCGCTCTCCTTGCTCCGCGGAAGGGTCCGCGTCGGTGTCTCGTGTTGTGAGGATTCGTGAGTCGTCTTCAGTATGGATCAAGGAAGCGACCGGCTGAGGGTTATTGTGGTTTTTGCGTTTTATTCGTTTCATCTCCTCGTTGCATTCTTCGTCTTTTCTCTTTGTTTCTCTCGAAAATTTATATATAAAAGGCATGAATATTTTTTTCGAAGATTAAAGGAGGTCTAGTAAATCCAGGCGCCTCACACGTACAACAGGATCAGGTTTATCGCTTTCAGAAGGGAACAATAGAGACGACGTCGATAACGGGAGAAGGAGAGAGTCGAGGGGGAACAGAGAAGTAGTAGAGAGGGGGTCGAGGCGTGGTGGACCGTTGGAGAGAGGAGACGTCGGGGGTGTAAGTGTATGTGAGTATTAGAGTACTTCTAGTGTGTATCTATTTCTAGTGTGTATGTATGTATACTGTATGCATGTCTCTTTCTTCTCTCTGTGTAGTCCGTGGCTTGCCCCAGTCGCTCCTCCCCTTTCTCTCGTGTACTTAAAGGAATTATCCGGCGAATAATTATACAGTAGCGCTAGAGAACCAGTTTGAATGCGCGCGCTCAAAAAGTTGCCTGTCGCTCGGTTGAGAGAGCATGTGAAAAAGGAGGGCGGCTCTGACCTACCGTAGCTAATTCTCTACCCGCCAGATTTCACGTTTCTTTTTCTCAGAATCTAATGAAAGAAAATCGCTAAAACTTTCTGGATAGATGTTTTACACCAATATGAACTAATCAACATAGAAAAAACATAGGTTAATTATTCCCCGGAGACCTCCTTTAAGTGATAGATGTGACTCATCTAGAGGTTCTAGCCCGGAGGCGGCCTGCCGACCGCCGCGTCCCTTTAGGTCCCCTTTCCCCTGTCCTATGGTCTTATCTCCCGTCCGCTCTCTCCCATTCCCCCGGCGTCTCCTCCCTCCAACGGTCCACCACACCTCGACTCTCTCTCTACTCGTTCTCTGTTTCCCCTCGACTCTCTCCTTCTCCCGTTGTCGACGTCGTATCTATTGTTCCCTTCTGTAAGCGATAAACCTGATCCTGTTGTACGCGTGAGGCGCCTGGATTTACTGTCTGAGGCGAATAAATAGTGTCTTTTTTTGCCTTATTCGGTCAGGTTGAGCTAGTAACTTCGATTGCAAGTGGCCCGAAGTCACAAAAATCGTTCTGCCCTGAGGAAATTAACTGTATTCTTTTCTTTGAATTCGCGAATATTTTATTTTCCCGCCATTTTCAAAAAAATATTGGCAGAGCTACGTCGTGGCCGACGGGGCCGTTGGATTACAGCACATAAAACTCATGCATATGGTGCGCGCAACCAACATTGGCGGCTTTTGCTTAACACGTCGGCTCATAGGGCGCTTGACCAAAGCACAAGTTTCTGTGGAGAGAAGCGATGGGCAGTAGCATTATTTCTTTGAAACACTATGGAATGTGGCTTCATTATGTGGTGTGGAAATGTTTGATTGCATTCATATATGAAGTGATGTAAATGATTTTCATTTCAAAATGCTGACGGTTTATCCCATTTTAAACGATGAATCGAATAACCAAATATCTGAGTAATTTCAGCATTTAACGCGGCTCATAGACGTTGGTGTCGAGCATGTTTCCGCTGAAAAGAGGAGTTCCATAATTAACACGAATAAAGAACAAATTGAATGATAAACTGACGGCTCCTGGTACTGGCAGACAACGAGGAGTTCGCCTCCGTTCTTGCACGAGGCCATGCCGCAGCCAATCTTGGTCGTCTTGGCCCAGGCCATCTGAGCAATCAATATCATTATGAAATGAATCACTTGATTACAAAATTTGTATATTAAAAGCCTTGGATAATTTCTATTCAATATTCTGCTGACTTGTGTTGCGTGTCCGATTCCAGAGCTGAAGACCTGGTTGGTGAGCCTGATATCGCTCCATCCAAATTTCTGGAATTCATCCTCCCACGAAGCCGAAGCCATAGCTCCCATGCCGTCCTTCTTCAGCTGAACGAAAGACATTTGAATGAAGTTCTCGTTTGGTCTTCTGCGTAGCAGAATTCACTGACGCCGCTGCCCCACATGATGTAGAGGTTCTCTCCAAAGCCCTTCTTCTGAGAGTGCTTGAGTCCGGGACAACGGTCAGCGTAGCTCTGCGCGCTCTGAGCGATGCTGCAGTCCCAGCTCTTCAAGATGTGCATTTTCAGCTGCTGCTTGGAACCTTTCATCCAACCAGGGGAGGAATTTGGGAGTTGGCCGCGGGCATGCGTTTGCCTTTAGCGGTGAATGTGCCAGATGAGATCGACTGGCGCAGCTTGTTGTGGGCGGCGAGGATGGCGGATGCCTCAGACGCAGGGATTCCGCCAGGGCAAGACTGGGCCGCCGCGGCTGAAAGGTTTTCTTATTCGACACACAAGACTAATCAATTCCACTACTGAGATTAATAAATGAATAGTTATTTCATTTACCGGCAACCAGTGAAAGCGCGACGATCAGAGCAGCTTGCATTGCTGGACGGATTCGGCTGGCCGAGTGAAGTCAGAGTGGCTTTGCCTGCCTTTTATAATGAACTCAGGCGCGTTTGCGTGGGAAATCCACCTCTGTGAGGCAGTTTCCCAATTTGAACAGACGTATAAGGCAATCCATCTGGATCCGCCCTCACTACAGATCGGAAATGGCAAACAGAAAAGCACAGGCAACATCGTCTCTTCAATCTTGTGATGGATTGTCCAAAGCTATCCTCGAAACTCAGAAGGACTCCACTTTGGAATAATCGTTGTTAGTCGTAAAAAGCACAGGAAGGATGACTACTGGATGCGTCCGTTTCCTTTCCAATTGGCAAAGTCAAGGAAGAAAATAATCAGGGACTGATTCGTTTGTTTCATCTGCACGAGGATGATTAAATCAAAGACATGCTATAAAATTTAGCATTATATACTCGGCAATCATTCTTCCTGTGGTTTTTATGACCAACAACGATCATTCCATATTGGAGTCATACTGAACACCGAGGAAGGTTTCAGGCAATAAGTCAAACGATGGAAGAGGCTGTGCATATCTATTTGCCATTTCCAATTTTATTGCCTTGTTCGTTTGTTCAAATTGATAAATTGCCTCATAGAAGCGGACTGCCTACGTAAAAGGCGCACGAGTTCACAATAAAAGGAAGGCTGAGCCACTCTGACTCCACTCGGCCAGCCGAATCCGTCCAGCAATGCAAACTGCTCTGATCGTCGCGCTTTCACTGGTCGCCGGTAAATGAAATAACTATTCATTTATTAATCTCAGTAGTGGAATTGATTAGTCTTGTGTGTCGAATAAGAAAACCTTTCAGCCGCGGCGGCCCAGTCTTGCCCTGGCGGAATCCCTGCGTCTGAGGCATCCGCCATCCTCGCCGCCCACAACAAGCTGCGCCAGTCGATCTCATCTGGCACATACACCGCTAAAGGCAAACGCATGCCCGCGGCCAAGTCCCAAATTCCTCCCCTGGTTGGATGAAAGGTTCCAAGCAGCAGCTGAAAATGCACATCTTGCAGAGCTGGGACTGCAGCATCGCTCAGAGTGCGCAGAGCTACGCTGACCGTTGTCCCGGACTCGAGCACTCTCAAAAGAAGGGCTTCGGAGAGAATCTCTACATCATGTGGGGCAGCGGCGTCAGTGATTTCTGCTATTCAGAAGAACAAACCTGAACTTCATTCAAATGTCTTTTTGTTCAGTTGAAGAAGGACGGCATGGGAGCTAAGGCTTCGGCTTCGTGGGAGGATGAATTCCAGAAATTCGGATGGAGCGATATCAAGCTCACCAACCAGGTCTTCAGCTCTGGAATCGGCCACGCCACACAGGTCAACACAATATTGAATAGAAGTTCTCAAAGCGTTTCGATTTACGGATTTTGTTATAAAATGACGCACTTCATAAAAATATTGATTGCTCAGATGGCCTGGGCCAAGACGACCAAGATTGGCTGCGGCATGGCCTCGTGCAAGAACGGAGGCGAACTCCTCGTTGTCTGCCAGTACCAGGAGCCGTCAGTTTATCATTCAATCTATTCTTTTGTTTGTTTTAACACTCTATGACCAAATGTCCTCCTTTCAGTGGAAATATGCTCAACACCAACGTCTATGAGCCGCGCTAAATGCCGAAATTGCTTTGATAATTGAACAGTCGATTAGCTTTTTTTCATATCGGATAAACCATTATGAAATGAGAACCATGTAAAACAATCAAATATGAATTTTGTTGCGCGGCCAGGTCGAGGAGTAGCCCTGCCCCCCAGGAGGTGAGGCTGCTCCGAGCGCTTGCCAGCCAGAGTTGAGAGGGGAGCCACCGAAAAGTGGCTGGCAGCTTCCCCGGACGCTGATCTCCCCCCTTGTGAAATGCACTCAGAGATAAAGTTATAAGTAAGAAGTCTAGTCGTAAGACCGTCAAGGGGAGATCCGGGGTCACACCCCCAAATGCACATATACACGAGAGACGACAACCGGAATCGTCTTGACAATTTAATCGGCACTACCACAACACATATTAGAAGAAATTACAAGCATTTTAATTTATTTATAACATTTGATAAAATTATGAATTTGATGCTGGGTCGAAAGAACAAGCAAGCCAAAGATTCTTATGAATAGACAAATCTACCATCGTGAACTTAAATAGAGTCAGAACATTTGTAAATCGTTGCAGAAGCGGGAATGTGATAATTTGTGTTCCCTGAGCGATATACACATTCATACTATTACTGATACATCGGAACAAACGAAAAACTGCACGGCCTTGGGCGAATACTTTTTTTTTTTAATTTTCTAAGATTTTGATTCGGATATGATTTTCCGAATCGAAGACTCCGATATTGGCCTTCGGGACTGCAAATAATGCATTTCCGACGGCAAGGGAAAAAAACTACGATCACATGAAAAATATATAGCAAATATTACATTAGTAAAGGTAGTTATGGAAGGCATAAAAAATAAAACAAGGCATGATGATACGCAAGTCTCTTTATTTCTCAACAAGCATTTTCGCCGTAATTCTCTCCGAAAAATTGTTAGATCAACAGAAACTATCGCTAACATTTAATGTGCCACAGAACCGAAGGTGTTTCAACTGCAATGCTGCAGCAAATACAAATGCATAATAGAAACAGAACAGAATAACTGAGCTTCCCATATTGATATGAAGTTTCAGCGGGCATGCGGTTGCACACAGTCAGAGATGTTTACTGCAAGTTAGTGCCGGCCCAAACCCCTTGGCCCGTCTCGAACTTTTCCGTGGATTGCAATTTTGGACTTGCGTGATTTTCTAACTTGAATTATTCATGAAAGAATTCTTTAAAACCACAATCAGCGATAATTTGAACAACATTTCCTAATGCTTTTTAAACCGGCTATTGTAAATAATTTATTTATTTATTGTTTATAAAAACAATTAAACTTTGCCCAACAGGGTAAGAAATTTTTGGACAGTCATGCCTGTACAGTCATGCCTGGTCTTCGAGACAGCCAGAATTTCTGAGGGTTAGGTCCGATAGGGAGGGGGGGGGGATATAGCTCCCGACGGCTGATGTGACCGTGCTGGGCCCAGTGGATTTTAAAAGTTTTCACACCGTTCTCAGAATACGAGCTTAAAATAGCCTATATGTAACACAATCTTGTTTCACGCCTTTTGGGCGACAGAGCATGTGATTTCGAGAGACGCGACTCCCATTATCTGTACAATTCAAATCGATTACGGTTCAGTTCGTGATCCTAAACGCGGCACTGGAAGTGTGAATGCTTCGATAATTGAAGCTGATTTAACAGCAAGGCCGATGTATAAAATGTATATAGACTGTCCATGAATCAACTCTGCGAATATTCTGCAACCTCTTTATTGTCAATCAAGAGAGAAATTGACTTTATTACTCAAGCAGCACGACCTTAGAATTTAACGCGGCTCATAGACGTTGCTGTTGAGCATGTTTCCGCTGAAAATATGAGGTTTAATTCGGATATCCCAATACAACACGAATAAAGAAAAGATTGAATGATATACTGACGGCTCCTGGTACTGGCAGACAACGAGGAGTTCGCCTCCGTTCTTGCACGAGGCCATGCCGCAGCCAATCTTGGTCGTCTTGGCCCAGGCCATCTGAGCAATCAATATCTTTATGAAAGCCATAATTTTATATCTAATCAATATTCTGCTGACCTGTGTGGCATGGCCGATTCCCGAGCTGAAGACCTGGTTGGTGAGCTTGATATCGCTCCATCCATATTGCTGGAATTCATCCTCCCACGAAGCCGAAGCCTTAGCTCCCATGCCGTCCTTCTTCAACTGGACAAAAAGATATGAACACTCAGCATTTCTGAATTGCAAAACATAAAACAGTAACTGACGCCGCTGCCCCACATGATGTAGAGGTTCTCTCCGAAGCCCTTCTTCTGCGAGTGCTTTAGTCTTTAGTTCTTCTGCAAGTGTCAGCGTAGCTCTGCGCGCTCTGGGCGACGCTGCAGTCCCAGCTCTGCAAGAGGTGCGTTTTAAGCTACTGCTTGGAACCTTTCTTCCAACCAGGGGAGGAATTTGGGACTTGGCCGCGGGCATGCGTTTGCCTTTAGCGGTGTATGCGCCAGATGAGATCGACTGGCGCAGCTTGTTGTGGGCGGCGAGGATGGCGGATGCCTCAGACGCAGGGATTCCGCCAGGGTAAGACTGGGCCGCCGTGGCTGAAAGGAGAGCTTCCTCGAAAGCCATAATACTTCGTATCTAAGTGAAATTTAGTAATAAAAGCAACTTCATTTACCGGCGACCAGTGCAAGCGCGACGATCAGAGTAGCTTGCATTGGCGGACGGATTCGGCAGGCCGAGTGAATTTTCTATCATTGCCCTGCCTTTTATGCGAAATTGCATGGCTTTTTTGTTTAATCAGCCTATTGCTGCTTAAACAAAAGAATTAGTAAGCGATATTCCCGATTTTACCAATTCAAATGTGAACGGACATTCATCCTCCCTGCGCCTTTTATGGCCAACAACCATCATTCCAAAATGGAGTTATACTGAATAGAGCGCAAAACTGTCCGTCAAAAGATGGAAGAAACTGTGTCTGTCTGTTTACCATTTCCGATCTGTAGCGAGTGCAGAGCCAGATGTATTGCCTTGTTCGCCTGTTCAAATTGAAAAAAACTGCCTCATAGAAGTGGATTGCCTACGCAAAAGCGCCCGAGTTCGCAATAAAAGACAGGCAAATCAACTCTGCCTTCACTCGGCCAACTGAATCCGTCTAGCAATGCAAGCAGCTCTGATTGTCACGCTTTCACTGGTCGCCGGTAAATGAATTACTTTTTCCTAATTTTTACTTTCGAAATCAAGTATTCTTATTAACATTTTTCGAAACAGCAAAACTTTCAGCCGCGGCGGCTCAGTCTTGTCCTGGCGGAATCCCTGCGTCTGAGGCATCCGCCATCCTCGCCGCCCACAACAAGCTGCGCCAGTCGATCTCATCTGGCACATACACCGCTAAAGGCAAACGCATGCCCGCGGCCAAGTCCCAAATTTCTAACCTGGAAGGATGAAAGGTTCCAGACTATGGCTTAAAAGGCACCTCTTGCAGCGCTGGGACTGCAGCGTCGCTCAGAGCGCGCAGAGCTACGCTGACACTTGCCCCGGACTCAAGCACTCGCAGAAGAATTGCTTCGGAGAGAACCTCTACATCATGTGGGGCAGCGGAGTCAGTTACTATTTTATTTTTGCAATTCAGAAGTGCTGAGTGTTCATATCTTTTTGTTCAGTTGAAGAAGGACGGCATGGGAGTTAAGGCTTCGGCTTCATGGGAGGATGAATTCCAGCAATATGGATGGAGCGATATCAAGCTCACCAACCAGGTCTTCAGCTCGGGATTCGGCCATGCCACACAGGTCAGCAGAATATTGAATAGAAGTTCTCAAAGCGTTTTGATTTACGGATTTTGTAATAAAATGGCGCACTTCATAAAAATATTGATTGCTCAGATGGCCTGGGCCAAGACGACCAAGATTGGCTGCGGCATGGCCTCGTGCAAGAACGGAGGCGAACTCCTCGTTGTCTGCCAGTACCAGGAGCCGTCAGTTTATCATTCAATCTATTATTTATACGTGTTTATATTTGATACCTAAGTTCATTCTCAAATTTCTAGCGGAAACATGCTCAACACCAACGTCTACGAGCCGCGCTAACAATAAGTGCTGAATTCGTTTACTAGAAAAGACTTTTCGTAAAAAATCGTCTTTTCTCAGGAATAAAGTATCTTTTGCAAAAACTTGTCTGCATGCATATTATAGGAGGGTTACACATTTGACCCTTTCCCTGTTACATTGAACACTTTCCCCAAAGATGTAAGACATGCGAATGGCACGCAGCCCATATCATTGTTGCTATCAAATATATGGGATCTAAAGATGGCCTGGGCGATAAGTGAATACGCCACTTCCAAGCTTGGACCAGCTAAAAATCCAATCAATTACACTAGCTGGTCCAAGCCCGGCCCAGTTAAAAATTCAATCAATAACAGTAGCTGGTCCAAACTCGGCCCAACAAAAAAACACAACACAATTGAAAACGACCAACCTATGTAGGTAACCAATAGAAGGAGGACAAGCAGCAGCCGGTCCAAAGGATGACAAGATGCTTCCAGAAGAATGGTAAATTATACATTATATGAAGTAGGAATTTTCGATGGACTCAACAAATCAAGTAGTCCCGTGGGTCACCCTTATACTTGATATTGATAAAAACGAAACCAAATATTTTGGCTTAAAAACATTTGACAGTTGCTGTGTTTGGATTGTGGGTGCGGTGGACAGTTGGGAGTGTTGGCTGTGACGCTGGTTCGCTGCGCTCTCCTTGCTCCGCGGAAGGGTCCGCGTCGGTGTCTCGTGTTGTGAGGATTCGTGAGTCGTCTTCAGTATGGATCAAGGAAGCGACCGGCTGAGGGTTATTGTGGTTTTTGCGTTTTATTCGTTTCATCTCCTCGTTGCATTCTTCGTCTTTTCTCTTTGTTTCTCTCGAAAATTTATATATAAAAGGTATGAATATTTTTTTCGAATATTAAAGGAGGTCTAGTAAATCCAGGCGCCTCACACGTACAACAGGATCAGGTTTATCGCTTTCAGAAGGGAACAATAGAGACGACGTCGATAACGGGAGAAGGAGAGAGTCGAGGGGGAACAGAGAAGTAGTAGAAAGGGGGTCGAGGCGTGGTGGACCGTTGGAGAGAGGAGACGCCGGGGGTGTAAGTGTATGTGAGTATTAGAGTACTTCTAGTGTGTATCTATTTCTAGTGTGTATGTATGTATACTGTATGCATGTCTCTTTCTTCTCTCTGTGTAGTCCGTGGCTTGCCCCAGTCGCTCCTCCCCTTTCTCTCGTGTACTTAAAGGAAATATCCGGCGAATAATTATACAGTAGCGCTAGAGAACCAGTTTGAATGCGCGCGCTCAAAAAGTTGCCTGTCGCTCGGTTGAGAGAGCATGTGAAAAAGGAGGGCGGCTCTGACCTACCGTAGCTAATTCTCTACCCGCCAGATTTCACGTTTCTTTTTCTCAGAATCTAATGAAAGAAAATCGCTAAAACTTTCTGGATAGATGTTTTACACCAATATGAACTAATCAACATAGAAAAAACATAGGTTAATTATTCCCCGGAGACCTCTTTAAGTGATAGATGTGACTCATCTAGAGGTTCTAGCCCGGAGGCGGCCTGCCGACCGCCGCGTCCCCTTAGGTCCCCTTTCCCCCTGTCCTATGGTCTCCTCTCCCGTCCGCTCTCTCCCATTCCCCCGGCGTCTCCTCCCTCCAACGGTCCACCACACCTCGACTCTCTCTCTACTCGTTCTCTGTTTACCCTCGACTCTCTACTTCTCCCGTTGTCGACGTCGTATCTATTGTTCACTTCTGTAAGCGATAAACCTGATCCTGTTGTACGTGTGAGGCGCCTGGATTTACTGTCTGAGGCGAATAAATAGTGTCTTTTTTTGCCTTATTCGGTCAGGTTGAGCTAGTAACTTCGATTGCAAGTGGCCCGAAGTCACAAAAATCGTTCTGCCCTGAGGAAATTAACTGTATTCTTTTCTTTGAATTCGCGAATATTTTATTTTCCCGCCATTTTCAAAAAAATATTGGCAGAGCTACATCGTGGCCGACGGGGCCGTTGGATTACAGCACATAAAACTCATGCATATGGTGCGCGCAACCAACATTGGCGGCTTTTGCTTAACACGTCGGCTCATAGGGCGCTTGACCAAAGCACAAGTTTCTGTGGAGAGAAGCGATGGGCAGTAGCATTATTTCTTTGAAACACTATGGAATGTGGCTTCATTATGTGGTGTGGAAATGTTTGATTGCATTCATATATGAAGTGATGTAAATGATTTTCATTTCAAAATGCTGACGGTTTATCCCATTTTAAACGATGAATCGAATAACCAAATATCTGAGTAATTTCAGCATTTAACGCGGCTCATAGACGTTGGTGTCGAGCATGTTTCCGCTGAAAAGAGGAGTTCCATAATTAACACGAATAAAGAACAAATTGAATGATAAACTGACGGCTCCTGGTACTGGCAGACAACGAGTAGTTCGCCTCCGTTCTTGCACGAGGCCATGCCGCAGCCAATCTTGGTCGTCTTGGCCCAGGCCATCTGAGCAATCAATATCATTATGAAATGAATCACTTGATTACAAAATTTGTATATTAAAAGCCTTGGATAATTTCTATTCAATATTCTGCCAACCTGTGTGGCGTGGCCGATTCCAGAGCTGAAGACCTGGTTGGTGAGCTTGATATCGCTCCATCCGAATTTCTGGAATTCGTCCTCCCACGAAGCCGAAGCCTTAGTTCCCATGCCGTCCTTCTTCAGCTGAACAAAAAGATATTTTAAAGAAGTCTGGTTTGGTCTTCTGAATAGCAGAATTCACTGACGCCGCTGCCCCACATGATGTAGAGGTTCTCTCCGAAGCCCTTCTTCTGCGAGTGCTTGAGTCCGGGACAGCGGTCAGCGTAGCTCTGCGCACTCTGAGCGATGCTGCAGTCCCAGCTCTGAAAGATGTGCATTTTCAGCTGCTGCTTGGAACCATTCATCCAACCAGGTTAGGAATTTGGGACTTGGATGCGGGCATGCGTTTGCCTTTAGCGGTGTATGTGCCAGATGAGATCGACTGGCGCAGCTTGTTGTGGGCGGCGAGGATGGCGGATGCCTCAGACGCAGGGATTCCGCCAGGGCAAGACTGGGCCGCCGCGGCTGAAAGTTTTGCTGTTTCAAAAGAATGTTAATAAGAATACTTGATTTCGATAGGAACAAGTAATTCATTTACCGGCGACCAGTGAAAGCGCGACGATCAGAGCAGCTTGCATTGCTGGACGGATTCGGCAGGCCGAGTGAAGTCAGTGTGGCTTTGCCTGCCTTTTATAATAAACTCAGGCGCGTTTGCGTAGGAAATCCAAATCTATGAGGCAGTTTCCCAATTTGAACAGACGAACAAGACAATCCATCTGGATCTGCACTCACTAGAGTTCACTACAGAACAGCACAGGCAACAATTGTCTCCTCCATCTTTTGATGGATTGTTCGAAGCTATCCTTGGTATTCAGAATGACTCCACTTTGGAATGATCGTTGTTGGTCATAAAAAGCACAGGAATTATGAATGCTGGATGCGTCCGTTTCCTTTCCAATTAGCAAAGTCAGGGAAGAATGCAATCATTGACCGATTCGTTTGTTTCATCTGCATGAGGATGATTAAATCAAAAACATGCTATAAAATTTCGCATTATAATCATTCTTCCTGTGGGTTTTATAACCAACAACGATAATTCCAGATTGTAGTCATACCGAATACCGAGGAAGGTTTCAGACAATATGTCAAAAGATAGAAGAGACTATCCCTATCTATTTGCATTAGCGATTTTATTACCTTGTTCGTTTGTTCAAATTGATAAATTGGCTCATAGAAGCGGACTGCCTACGTAAAAGGCGCCCGAGTTCACAATAAAAGGAAGGCAGAGCCACTCTGCCTTCACTCGGCCTGCCGAATCCGTCCAGCAATGCAAGCTGCTCTGATCGTCGCGCTTTCACTGGTCGCCGGTAAATGAAATAACTATTCATTTATTCATCTTAGTATTGGAGTTGATTAGTCTTGTGTTTCGAATAAAGTCACCTTTCAGCTGCGGCGGCCCAGTCTTGCCCTGGCGGAATCCCTGCGTCTGAGGCATCCGCCATCCTCGCCGCCCACAACAAGCTGCGCCAGTCGATCTCATCTGGCACATACACCGCTAAAGGCAAACGCATGCCCGCTGCCAAGTCCCAAATTCCTCCCCTGGTTGGATGAAAGGTTCCAAGAAGCAGCTGAAAATGCACGTCTTACAGAGCTGGGACTGCAGCATCGCCCAGAGCGCGCAGAGCTACGCTGACCGTTGTCTCGGACTCAAGCACTCTCAAAAGAAGGGCTTCGGAGAGAACCTCTACATCATGTGGGGTAGCGGCGTCTGTGATTTCTGATATTCAGAAGACCAAACCAGACTTCTTTAAAATATCTTTTTGTTCAGCTGAAGAAGGACGGCATGGGAACTAAGGCTTCGGCTTCGTGGGAGGACGAATTCCAGAAATTCGGATGGAGCGATATCAAGCTCACCAACCAGGTCTTCAGCTCTGGAATCGGCCACGCCACACAGGTTGGCAGAATATTGAATAGCAACTCTATGATATATGAATTTTGTAATCCAATAATACTTTTCATAAGGATATTGATTGTTCAGATGGCCTGGGCCAAGACGACCAAGATTGGCTGTGGCATGGCCTCGTGCAAGAACGGAGGCGAACTCCTCGTTGTCTGCCAGTACCAGGAGCCGTCAGTTTATCATTCAATCCAGTCTTCATTCGTGTTATTACGTATAATTAATTGTAAGATCAATCTCGTCTTTTCAGCGGAAACATGCTCGACGCCAACGTCTATGAGCCGCGTTAAATGCTGAAATTACTCAGATATTTGAATGTGCGATTTTTCGTTTAACATGAGATAAACCTTCAGCATTTTCAACTGAAAACCAGTGGCATGAATTCATATATGGATACAACAGACATTACCACGCCACATATTGAAGCGGCATTCCATGCTGTTCCATTTGTTTATACAAAAGATATAAAGGGTACATAGTTTGCCGGAATCAAGGCAGGACCTGGCGGTGGCCACCAGTTACAGATTCCAATTTGGCGCTTTCCTGGGAGCCATCCCATACTCAGGGGCAGTACTCTTCGTAGCATGCTACTTCCACTTGCGCCATCCCTGGAGTGCAGCAGGGGTAAACGCCCCGGGCGGAACCGACTCATGATCCTTGCGTGCTAGTTTCAGCCACTTGGCGCTGAGCCAGCTACTCATTTCAACACTACTTAAAATAAAGAACTTGTTGATAAATATTAGGTTTAAAGAACAACCAAACCGTTTCAGCAAAAGTTTCTAGCGAACTGATGATAGCCTTATCAACATATCTTCGTGCACTAACATTAACAAAGCTACAGTACAATTGTAAATCGTTGCAGTCGAAAAAAACGAACGAAAATTTATATTCCTAATCAAAAAAAAAATCTAAAATTTTATGAGACATAGGAACAAACGAAAGCTTTCACTGCACTCAGTTAATACTTCTTTTGACATTTCCTTAGCTTGCCATTTGAATATGGTTATCCGAATCGAAGAATCCGCCGATATTGACCATCGGATATGCTAACTAAGCATTTATGAAAGTAACGCAAAAAAATCTACGAACGTTTTACTTGAAACAACTACTGATAACTTCATCAATTGGTGAACGTGGATTTAGAAATGTATAAAAAATTGATGAAAGCTTGAGATTATAGATTGCACAAACATATACATAAATATGCAAAGATGTAGATAGATATGCATCTTTCTCAACAATTTTAGAGTGTTCTCTCTCCCTTTTCGTCAATGAAGATTGGTTAAGGGTCTCGGAACAGTAGGCATTTCTTGAACTGTGCAGAAACAATCGCAAACATTTAACGTGCTGCAGCATCGAACCGCAGTGTTTCGACTACAATAAGCCGATAAATATTTGTTTAAACACCAACTGGTACAAATAGATATATAAAAGACTGATAAATAAATTTTGAACTCGAATTATCGTCCAGACCCTTCCCGAACATTTCCGTGAATTGCAATTTTGAGACCATGATTTTAAAACTAAACTTATTCTCGAAGGACTTCTTAATCCTTGCCATAATTGTATAACATTTCTTAAGCCTTTTTAAACCGATTTGGGTAAATAAATTGTTTTATTTTATTAATACTTTATTTTTGCACATCAAAAGATCTACAATGGATGATTCCCTCCGACTCAAGTGACCCGGTTCTGGGCCCAGGGCATTTTGAAAGTTTTCGCACCGCTCTTAGAAGCTCAAATGAAGAAAACATTTGCTCTACCGTCCTTGTGAAGTAGGCAAAAGGGCGTTTCTCGTCCTTTTGCCTACTTCACAAGGAGCAAATGTTTTTAGGGTGACACGATTACATTAGTCAGGAGAATTCAATACGTTTCAGCATAGTGCTCCTTTAATAACACGCTCTAGAAGTATTAAACTTATCTATGTTTTTTAACCTGTATAACAGCAAGGCCGCTCTATAAAATGTATATGGACTGTCTTGGAATGAAACCAGAGAACATTCTTGGAACACTTTATTGTCAATCAAAAGAAGAATCGACTTCATTCGGCAACCAGCACGACAGAAAAATTTAACGCGACTCATAGACGTTGGTGTCGAGCATGTTTCCGCTGAAAAGACGAGATTGAACTTACAATTAGTTACCCAGTTATAACACGAAGAAATAATATATTGAATGATAAACTGACGGCTCCTGGTACTGGCAGACAACCAGGAGTTCGCCTCCGTTCTTGCACGAGGCCATGCCGCAGCCAATCTTGGTCGTCTTGGCCCAGGCCATCTGAGCAATCAATATTTTTATGAAGTTTTATGACATTTTATAACAAAATCCGTAAATCGAAACGCTTTGAGAACTTCTATTCAATATTGTGTTGACCTGTGTGGCGTGGCCGATTCCAGAGCTGAAGACCTGGTTGGTGAGCTTGATATCGCTCCATCCGCATTTCTGGAATTCATCCTCCCACGAAGCCGAAGCCTTAGCTCCCATGCCGTCCTTCTTCAACTGAACAAAAAGACATTTGAATGAAGTTCAGGTTTGTTCTTCTGAATAGCAGAAATCACTGACGGCGCTGCCCCACATGATGTAGAGATTCTCTCCGAAGCCCTTCTTCTGAGAGTGCTTGAGTCCGGGACAACGGTCGGCGTAGCTCTGCGCACTCTGAGCGATGCTGCAGTTCCAGCTCTGCAAGATGTGCATTTTCAGCTGCTGCTTGGAACCTTTCATCCAACCAGGGGAGGAATTTGGGACTTGGCCGCGGGCATGCGTTTGCCTTTAGCGGTGTATGTGCCAGATGAGATCGACTGGCGCAGCTTGTTGTGGGCGGCGAGGATGGCGGATGCCTCAGACGCAGGGATTCCGCCAGGGCAAGACTGGGCCGCCGCGGCTGAAAGGTTTTCTTATTCGACACACACGACTAATCAATTCCACTACTGAGATTAATAAATGAATAGTTATTTCATTTACCGGCGACCAGTGAAAGCGCGACGATCAGAGCAGCTTGCATTGCTGGACGGATTCGGCTGGCCGAGTGGAGTCAGAGTGGCTCAGCCTTCCTTTTATTGTGAACTCGTGCGCCTTTTACGTAGGCAGTCCGCTTCTATGAGGCAATTTATCAATTTGAACAAACGAACAAGGCAATAAAATTGGAAATGGCAAATAGATATGCACAGTCTCTTCCATCGTTTGACTTATTGCCTGAAACCTTCCTCGGTGTTCAGTATGACTCCAATATGGAATGATCGTTGTTGGTCATAAAAACCACAGGAAGAATGATTGCCGAGTATATAATGCTAAATTTTATAGCATGTTTTTGATTTAATCATCATCGTGCAGATGAAACAAACGAATCAGTCCCTGATTATTTTCTTCCTTGACTTTGCCAATTGGAAAGGAAACGGACGCATATAGTAGTCATCCTTCCTGTGCTTTTTACGACTAACAACGATTATTCCAAAGTGGAGTCCTTCTGAGTTTCGAGGATAGCTTTGGATAATCCATCACAAGATTGAAGAGACGATGTTGCCTGTGCTTTTCTGTTTGCCATTTCCGATCTGTAGTGAGGGCGGATCCAGATGGATTGGCTTATACGTCTGTTCAAATTGGGAAACTGCCTCACAGAGGTGTATTTCCAACTGCAAAGAGAGAGAGAGAGAGAGAGAGAGAGAGAGAGAGAGAGAGAGGTAGAGAGGGAGATAGAGGGAGAGCACGAGAAAGAAGAGGGAGAAAGGAGAAAGAGAGAGAGATAGAGAAAGGGAGAAAGAGAGGGAGCGGCAGAGAAGAGGGAGAAATTGAGAGAGAGAGATAAAGAGAGAGAGAGAAGAGAGAGAAAGAGAAAGGGAGAAAATGTGGAGGGAGAAGCGAGAGAGAGAGAGAGAGAGAAGAGAGAGAAAGATAGAAGAGAGAGAGATTGTTGAAAAAATGCTCGTCGGTTTGAGAAAGAAATGAGAAAGTGGAAAAGAGACAGAGTCTGAACTAATGCGGCAGAGAAATAGAAGAGATCTTGTCGAGTGTAACGAAGGCCGACCTCCGCCTGAAAAGTGAAGTGGTGGGCAGCATCACGCTAGGTCGCCTTTTCATAATTTTCACCACCGACGTTGTCAGCAAAGAGGTGAGACACTTGATGGCTTTACACACTCTTTTTTCCACCATTATTTCGTGTCCTTTCGGAGCCACTGCTTTGAAGACATTAAATTAAGATTATCACCAAAAAAATTAATTGCCGCGTTTAACCTGGGAGTAACTCTCATTCTCATATGCTATTTCGCAGAAAAAAAAACCCCATACCCCGTGTGAGAGTACGAGAGGTCGCGACAATTTGAAAATTCATATTGTTTTTCGGTGATCCTGCCGTTTAAAAAGCACAAAAGCCTGTTGAAGCATTGAATATGAGACACCCCCCCCCCCGTTGCTTGCAACCTGTGATGTATGTAAGTACATGTGAAGCTACCAGCAAACCATTTGATTTAATCGAAAGCGATAGGGAGAGAGAGAGAGAGAGATATTGAGACACAGAGAGAGGGAGAGAGAGAAAGAGAGAGAGAGAGAGAAGAGAGAGAGAGAGAGAGAGAGAGAGAAATGGAGATTCGCTCGTTCTTCAGCCTCTCATCGTCATTCAGCAACGTCGCCATCTCTGCTTCACCTGGAAGTGGCGCGAAAGACTGAGGTTTAATTCAAGAATTTAATTATTCGCGGAAAAAGATTCTAAAATATGGAATGAAATATTTTCTTCAAAAAAAACCTTACACATTTTGAAATCTACCGTGATCACTGAATGCAGTTCACCGAAAAATCAAAGTCGTTCGAATGCCCTTATTATAATCGGAATAGAAGTATATGTATATCACCTTCTCGCTAACACTCATGCAGGTGATCGAGGCCCTCCTCCTCCTCCTCCTCCTCTTCCTCTTGCTGGAAGTCGCGGAGTCTCTCGATCGTGATGGATGCTCTCACGGCACTCTTGAGAAACCTGCCGCGAGAGAGAACATTGTTCCACGCTTGGCAAAAAAGGTTCACTACGGTTTATATTGTTCAGTATATTTGGCCCAAATGACATCCCTTTATTAGCAATATTCGTCGCCGTGTATATGTATTTGTTTGCTGAACATTGATCTACAGTTGTCATTCTTCATTTCGTGGTGTGTTTCTTGGTCGATGAGGAACGGATGAAAGTGAGAAGAGAGAACGAGGCCAACATAGAACACTGCCGATCGGATATGCTCGCCCATGGCAGGCCAACAAGTGGACATGGAAACCTGATTTTCCTCCTCCCCCCCCCCTCCCGCTGTGATAGCAAATCTAACTAACCATAAGCTGATGCTTGGGGAGTGGGGTGCATATACTGGAAGGAGCAAGAGAGATAAAGAAAGAAAGAGAGAGAGAGAGAGAGAGAGAGAGAGAGAGAGAGAAAGAAAGAGGGAAGTGAGAGAGAAAGAAAGAGAGAAAGAGAGAGAGAGAGCGAGAGAGAGAGAGAAAGAGAGAAGGAGTAAAAGTAAGATCGAGAGGTGCGCAGGTGGCAACTGATATTTGAAACACGGCTGATCTAAAGGACGATCGACGAGAGGGCGGATCAGGCTGATGGAACAGGAGCAGGAGCAGGGGTGGCTGGTGGCCGAAAATATTCCCCCATTGGTCGGAACAGGCCCCCTGAGCAGGAGGGAGGCGTGGCGCAGAGAAGCTTCAAGTCACTCTCTCACTCTCCAAACTACGGGGGGAGTTCAGTTGACGGAAGCACGCTGCAACGCTGCAAGAGAGATAATGCGCCCGCTGCGTGAATCTGTATGTCTGCGTCTCCTAGTGATAATGACGATCCGCTCCTGAAGCTCGGCTGTAAATTGGGTGGCCCGAGAAAAATTAGCGCGCCGCTACTTTGTCGGATGCGGTTTATGTGCTCTATCCGCCGTGGCAAGATGTCGAAACCGTTCACCATGTATATTTTAAATGATATATGAATATGCAAATAAATAGTATCGAAAATCCGTCTTCATCTCTTCTCGGATCACTTTATTCCTGCTCAACAACATAAATCATCAGCAGAGAAACCGGTCGATTTGTCGACATTTCATAAAATGAGTTTTGAACAAATGGATCCACACAGATTATTATACCATAAGCAGAACTGGTTAAAGCCGACTCTATCAGCGACTAATTGTAAGAAAAATGGTAATTGACAGATTAGAAGATTGGGGCAGAACAGGAAGTGTGACAGAGACAAATAACGGGGAAAAGACAACGAGAGAAAGAGACTGGTAGATAAAAAGAACGGGGAAGAGACAACGAGAGAAAGAGATTGTTAGATAAAAAAGAACGGGGAAGAGACAACGAGAGAAAGAGACTATTAGATAAAAAAAGAACGGGGAAGAGACAACGAGAGAAAGAGATTGGTAGATAAAAAAGAACGGGGAAGAGACAACGAGAGAAAGAGATTGGTAGATAAATAGAACGAGTTGGGACTGCTTCAAAATAGCTAAACTTAGCGTTTTCATTCAAAAAAGTATTAGAAAGAAATCGGAATCTTGAGAACAATTCTCGCTTCATTTGTCCCTAATATAGGAATATTTCAAAGGCCAAAATGAAGAAATAATATTTAAAGAAAATTCGACATCAGTTGTTCGCTACGCTCGCACATTTGCGGAGATAAAAAGTAAAAAAAAAAGAACTCCCGATGCAAATTTTAAATTCGATTAGTTCAAAAATTATGTTTCTATACGCGACTACAGCACAAGCAACTTGAGGACACATGTTCTCAACAACCGAAGCGATATAAAAAAAGGCAGTGAAATAACGACAGATACTTCAAGAAGTAAATGAACCATACTTTCCAACGTAGTTGCGTCCCGTCCACGTGAGCACTCTGCAACAATGCTGGAGAAGATTATGCGCCATGTGAATCTGAGTCTGCGTCCCAATGATTGTGACGATTTGCTCCTGAAGTCCATTGGTTGGCTCGAGATAAACTCGCGCCGCGCCACTCTTCTCTAGGATGTCGTTGATGAGCTTTCCGTTGCGGCCCGTGATGATGTCGGCCAACTTAGACGGGACCGTCACCTGCGTGGCTGACACGGTTTCTCCAGCAGCCATGCCGAATCCTCCATCAATCGGGGGTGTCCACGGGTTGAAGTTGGAAGGGATGGCCACCTGCGTGGCCTGCACGGTTCCTCCAACAGCCATGCCGAATCCTCCATCCATCGGGGGCAGGTCAAAGTTGATCGTTTCGCACTGCCTCGTCTGGCCCTTGATGGGAATGTCGCGAATGTGCACAACTATTGCCTTGACATCGTCAGCAATGGCGTTATCGTCTCCACTCAGCAGCACAACGCGGTCCGTCGACATCGGTGGGCAGTAAGGTGAGAGAATGATGCTGGCAGATGTGTACTTGCGCAGCTCGTTGATTGTCGACCCACTACATCCAAGGAGTGCTCCAACATGCGATTCGTGCACAAGCATGCGTATCTCCTGCTTCCCGTCATTGCCCTTTGAGTCCTCACCAACCCAAGGAAGAATGACGCGAAGAATGTCGATGAGACTTTCGATAGTGCTTGTCATCGTGAGGACCCGCTCGGGAAAGAAGCAATCGTATACAGAGATCGTGGCATCGAAACGAGTGCAGAGTCGCATCATGTTCTCTCCATCCTTGCCAACGATGGCGACCGCGGCCATAGAGTCGACCAGGAATCGCAGCTCAAAATTGACGTTTGGTAGCGCATTCGCAATGAGCTTCGGATAATCGCGTCCGTAGTCGTTGTCGCCCTGTCGCTTTATTCCGATGCCACTGCGAGGGATGGCGGGGCGCGTGAGTTGAGGTTGTGGAGGATGCGAGCAGGCAGCGAGTTGGCTAACAGTAGCGGATATGTGCGGCTTACAGACATCCTTAAAGGATGATTTCTCTTAAAAACATTCTGACCACACAAGATATAACTCTAATAATTCAATAAGTATTTCGTTAAAATTCCGTTAAAATTTCCGTATACCATAAATGTAACATATTTTAGAGAAAGAAAAAGGAACATAAACAAATGCAAAAAAAGCAAATTAAGAAAAAAAGACTGACATTAATTTTATTCTTACATTCCATGGCCTCTATCGACTTCTCGCTTCGACTCTCCGAATCGCTAAGCTGCTTCATTGCAGGCCGCGCAGCTGTTTTAAAATCAAAAACTAACCTAATAATATATAACCATCACATCATTTTATACATCACAACCATGGGAACAGTGGTGAGCAAGGTCGGTGCATGGCCATGTTGAACCCAGCCCCCAACCGGCCTGGGCAGAAAAAAATTTTCGCAGAAAGGATACATTTTTCCTGAATAAATGTGATTTTCGAGACCAAAAAAAGGTTTTCTCTCGCATCGGGCTTGTTTAGCACTGCATGAGAAGTGGTGGGCTGGTTAGCGGTATACTATTTTAATCTATATTAATCTATCATATCCCCTCAAAAGTAGAACCATGGCTGGTGGTGTCGCCTTCTGCTCTGTGCTCGTCTTCTCTCCGTTCTCCTCTTCATTCTTGTCCTCCCTTCCACTCGTGTGATTCTTAACTAATTAAAATATAAATTTAATTAGTCTCAATTCATTTTGTTTCGCAGAAAAAAAAAAGATAGAATTCTTCTTTAGAGCTTCTGTCCAGCAAACACTTTTCTCTTTCTCTTTCTCTAAATCTCGAATATGATCCACTGCGTTAATGGGGCTTCCATTAATAAAGTATGGTACTTTAGGATTGATTCTACCAATGTGAAGGACCGCGGTCTTTTCAGAGGCAAGGGGGAGTTGCCACGAATCTGCCCAGGCAGAAAGGGAGTCAATGGCCAGCTGCAGAGAGCTTCTATCTTCATACCTACCGAATGCCTTATATATCTTAACATCATCAGCAAAACATTTGGCTATAACGCCATACTGAGATATAACAACGGGGAGATCACAAGTGTAGATAATAAACAGTAAAGGACCTATTACACTTCCCTGAGGAACTCCGCTAGTTACAATATGCGAACTAGACATGGCATCTCCTACTCGTACAGCAAAAGTTCGATCAGTTAAAAAGGCATTCACCCATTTAATGACAAGAGGTGGAAACTTAAGATGTTCCAGTTTATACAAAAGCTTTGGGTGGCTAACTCTATCAAATGCTTTGGAGTGGTCAAAATAAACAACATCACTGGTTCGTTGTAAGGAAAGAGAACGGGTCCAATATTCGAGGGCATCTAGCATTTGGAATTCTATTGAGCGCTTTCTACGAAAACCATACTGTTCGTCCGGTAATATATCAGAGAACCGGTTAGTAAAATGTTCGAAAAAGTTCCTATTCTAGTTTTTTTTTCAGGGCCTCTAATTCGGGCATAGATGGCATAAAAGAGAATAAAAGTTGGAAATGGTATATACAGAGAATGAATGCAAAGAACATTGAAGCGGGAAGAAGACAGAGAATGAATACGAAATACATGGAGAATGGAAAGAAAACAATACAGGGAAATAAATTAACGAAGGCAAGAGAATGCACATACAAATAAATACATGCATATCGAAGAAGAAGGATAGAGATGTAAAACCGTCACTGACGAAATATTTTAATACAAATTTTGAGGTTATCACGGAAGTCACCACCCCGAGGGCATACTTCCCGACATCAGTTTCGGTGCTCCAATATATCATTTTATAGCGCATATTCTAGGAGGAGGAATGCACTGAGAAATCTGCGTACACCGCTTTCATTCAATGTTAAAGTTTGAAGATTGCTCTTAAATTGACATACTTTGCAAGCATTTTGAAAGATTAGGCAAAAGTCACGTAGGTAAACGATCTGGTGCATTCTTCCTCCTTGAATATTCCCAATAAATGGTATATTGGAAAACCGAAACAGATATCGGGAAGTATCTCTATCCTATTTCTTCGATATGCATGTATATACATTATCTTGCTTGCTTTGATTCATTGCATTGTAATGCTTTCATTCCATTTTCCATGTACGATGTTTTTATTCTCTGTATCCTTCCCCTTTCAATGTCCATTGCACTGTTCTTATTCTAAAATTTTTTTTCAAAAATCAGACTGTGGTAAACCTAGCAGGTCCAAAAGCAAGGTGGGGTGACGCAACCGTTATCTTACCTGAAAAGGATCCAGTAGCTTTAGCATAGTTATTATTATTTACTTTTTACTTTTAATATTATATTATCATAGACGCGCTCACGTGATAAATCACCACTGGTCGCAGCGAATCGAGTGTCCTCTCGCCAAGTGCTCTTTCAGGACTGTCCGACTGAACGTGGTACGAATAAGCATTAATCTATTACAGTAACCGCTTGACATTGATGTATGACTTATTTATTTTATTTATTGCATAATTAGCAATTGGGGGCAATATCCCTTAAAATTAGTTTATTGTATCTAGGTCCAGGGGGAAAGAGGGGGGAGGGGGGGGGGGTCCGAACCGAACTACTCACACAATTTTTGAGACGCGAAAATTCTATTTGGGACCCTCGGACCACTCTTTTTTCCCTGTGTACGTCAGAGCATCTTCTCGGAATGGCTCGGTGGATGGTTACCATGTGAAAATGAATGTTCTCCATATGCAACGCAGTGCCTGGAAGGCGCGAAACTTTATGCTACTTTAAAATTTAAGGGGAATAAAGCAACATTTCAGCTAGACAGCCACATCTCAAAAGAACACGGCCTGAGGAGATGTCGCGGAGAGCTGTCCTCAGAGATTGACGAGCCATTCAAAGAACGATTCTACGAATTCAAGCAAGCCCTCGAGGCGACCAGCAGTGCTTCCCCGTTCCACTGACGTCGCCAAACACGAGCCACCCGAAGAAGGAGGAGCGAAGCAAGCGGGTCAAGCCCTCACTGCCTGCGACGATGGTTAGGGTTAAAGAGAGAGAGAGAGAGTAGAGTGAACGAGAGAGAGATAAAGAGAGAGAGAGAGAGGGACAGAGAGAGAGAGAGCGAAGAATGAAGAGCGTAGAGAAAAGTGTTTGCTGGACAGAAGCTCTAAAGAAGAATTCTATCTTTTTTTTTCTGCGAAACAAAATGAATTGAGACTAATTAAATTTATATTTTAATTAGTTAAGAATCACACGAGTGGAAGGGAGGACAAGAATGAAGAGGAGAACGGAGAGAAGACGAGCACAGAGCAGAAGGCGACACCACCAGCCATGGTTCTACTTTTGAGGGGATATGATAGATTAATATAGATTAAAATAGTATACCGCTAACCAGCCCACCACTTCTCATGCAGTGCTAAACAAGCCCGATGCGAGAGAAAACCTTTTTTTGGTCTCGAAAATCACATTTATTCAGGAAAAATGTATCCTTTCTGCGAAAATTTTTTTCTGCCCAGGCCGGTTGGGGGCTGGGTTCAACATGGCCATGCAACGACCACCTTACTGCCCACCGATGTCGACGGACCGCGTTGTGCTGCTGAGTGGAGACGATAACGCCATTGCTGACGATGTCAAGGCAATAGTTGTGCACATTCGCGACATTCCCATCAAGGGCCAGACGAGGCAGTGCGAAACGATCAACTTTGACCTGCCCCCGATGGATGGAGGATTCGGCATAGCTGTTGGAGGAACCGTGCAGGCCACGCAGGTGGCCATCCCTTCCAACTTGAACCCGTGGACACCCCCGATTGGTGGAGGATTCGGCATGGCTGCTGGAGAAACCGTGTCAGCCACGCAGGTGACGGTCCCCTCTAAGTTGGCCGACATCATCACGGGCCGCAACGGAAAGCTCATCAACGACATCCTAGAGAAGAGTGGCGCGGCGCGAGTTTATCTCCTAAATCTCTCACCATGCGTTGTACATCCCTCACAACAGAGTTTTGCCTATTTACCTCGGGATTATCCTTTATTGACAGGTGAAATGGATTATATTTTTTTAAAGCACATCGCAACCGCAACGCCTCAAAATTCAGTTCATTTTTTTTTGGTCGAGATACATATACATATTTGATGGACATCGGCGGTCAATTGGTGAAAATTCAAGGAATATGTCCGTAGATTAGTGAAATATCAAATGCTCCTCGAACAACAAGGCAAAAGACGTTGTGATCTTTTAATAGTCAAGTTTACACGCGACCTGTGGTGACAAGTCGAGAAAATCTTTTTTTTCTTCTTAAACTCCTTCTGATACCTCAGCGACCCTTTCTTCGCCGCCTGCTTTAGCACTCGTAGGCAGAAGCCAGCCTTCAGGCCCCTCTGGTCGCGGCATGGACCCTGCTCGTCCATCCTTTGTGAGAAGGCAGCTGCAAAGGATTCCCTTTTGCCCGAATACTTCGAACAAACTCTGAATTGGAGCATTCAGTTCTGGATATTGAAACTTCATACATCTCAAGAAAAGATTGATTTAAGCGCTTAAAATAACAAAACAAACATTCTGAAATATTAAAGTTGGTAAAGGCAAAAGAAGAAGAGATTGAAAACGAGTTACGAGAGGCCGATGAGAAGCGACCAACTCGACGGAGTGCGATGTGATGAAGTGGTAATGAGATTGAGTGTCTCTTGGAAATTGACTGCGCACTTTGTTAAGTGTACTTTTGCAAGTATTACATGTACATACATACTATATGTAACTAGCATTCATAGCATCTATGTCATGCTAAATTCTCCTTTGCCATTGACTCGTTCCGATGGTAAAAATGTGTTTGAATTTTTATCACATAATGAAATGAACACAACGTTTTCGGAGCCATGTAATTGTAGAAAAGAACAAATTCAAACAAGAAAAATTATGTATGTAGACGTAAATTATGTATGTAGACGTGAGTCTGACATAAGCCGATTTGTCGGGATTCCGGCGTCTTCTTCACACCGAAGCTTCTCAATCGCCAAATTGATTTCTTCTCGAATCGCGATGGCAACCTATGGAGGTTAACCAAAGAGTACAAGAAGACGGAAGCTATTTTCACAATTACATACATATCATGCTTTCTTGGGACCGTAGGAACAGGACCTGGGGAGAGGGAGATTGGGCGCTGCAACAAATCAACGTCGATAAAAAGTGAACAAATATGATTTTCTACAAATATTAAAAAAAGATATGCCACGCTTGATAAGAAAGAAGTAGAGATAGGAGGGTAGAGACCGCGATGAAGATGCTAGGTAGGCTAGAGAGAGAAAGAGAGAGAGAGAGAGAGAGAGAGAAAAAGAGAGATAGAAAGACAGAGAGAGAGAGATAAAGAGAGAGAGAGAGAGAAAGACAGAGAGAGAAAGACAGAGAGAGAGAGAGAGAGAGAGAGAGAGAGAGAAAGAGAGAGAGGGAGAAGGAGAGAGAGAAATAGCGAGAGAGAGAAAGATTGAGAGAGAGAGAGAGAAATAGAAAGAGAGAGGGAGAGAGAGAGGGAGGGAGCGAGAGGCTGGCTCACAAAGAGCCCAATACCCAATAACACTTGGCGAATTACCCTCCTTTGTCTCTAGAGGCATCACGTCTAGTCATCTTTTAAAGAGGAGTATAGAGATAAAATTTACATAATAAGAACGAATATGCTTTGACACCTCCTTCGCAATTTATAAATTTTCTCTCGCTGTTTTTTATTCGCTCATTTCTGCCATTCGCCCAGCTGGCATCATCTCTTCCCCAAGAGAAAGACAGAGAGAAAGAGAGAGAGAGAAAGAGAGAGAGAGAAAGAGAGAGAGAGAAAGAGAGAGATGAGAAAGACAGAGGGAGAGAGAAAGACATAAGGTAAAGAGAGCGGTATAGAAAAAAAATCGAGAGAAAAAATCAGATAGCGACTGACTGTGAGGACCTTTCAGCCTATATTACAAATAACTGTCATGCATATAACCTACATACCCCGCTTAATCCCCACACCCGAGCCCCTGTTCCAATAGGTAGATGAGCAAGGAAGCAGGAATCCGGAGAGAATCACTGACAAGGGAAGTCTCTCGTTTGGATAGCCCTCATCGAGTAGGTCTAGCACTAAGTTTCAGAAACCGCGAAAATGACCTAGAAAGAAGTTTTTTAAGGTTTTAGAGTGTTTTTTGGGGTACTGTGGTTTGGGGTTTTGAGGTTTTTGGGTTGGGCGTTTTGAATTTGTGTTTGTCTTGGTGCGTGCGAGCTTCGGGACAATGAGAGGAGTCGAATGAGCTATCGATGAGGTCTGTAGCACGTCTGGTGATCTAGATACGCTGTCGGGATCTGCATCCGATCCGAACCCCCCGTCCCATCCCGTCCCGACAGTACGCACCAAGACAAACACAAATTCAAAACGCCCAACCCAAAAACCTCAAAACCCCAAACCACAGTACCCCAAAAAAACACTCTAAAACCTTAAAAAACCTACTTTCTAGGTCATTTTCGCGGTTTCTGAAACTTAGTGCTAGACCTACTCGATGAGGGCTATCCAAAAATGAAGAGAACATGTTCAATAGCTTCCGCCACTCGAGAGACTTCCCTTGTGAGCATCCTTGGAAGTGAACTGTTTCATTGGTAAGAAATGACTTTCTTTTCTTCTTTAACTGTCGATGAATAATCGCACCCTCTTGCTTGTATGCAAACGACCAAAAGAAAACTCACAATTATTTACAGTCATTCTTCACAGGCAGTACGGCATTATAACACATGAATATGTGACAGATGTTTCATAACGAACATGAATATTAAGCAATTGGCGTAATAAAACAGCGATTTGAAACGTACAAAAGAAGACAGAATCAAGTGAGCAAGTCTCAAGTGATTGTGAAATGGGGGCAGCGTTCGTTGAAAGACAAGATTACTCTGATATGAGTGGTAGCACATTATTAATTACATGAAGTAAGGTATTATTACAAGTATGGTTAACATAAAATTACAGTGTAACAATGTTTTGCAGCGGCAGTGAAAGAAAGGTATAGAACAGATTGTGAGATGACGAAAGGCGCCGATATCGTCCTTTGTACACATAAAACATCATAAGGAAAAACACTAACACCTGGTCAGGGATAAGAGCCCATGGAAGAACACTGTACAGTTTGCGCAACATTTAATTGGATGAGTTCGGAAGACACTTGAAACGAGTGGAATCTTCTCATATGAGAGATGTCGGAGACGCTCGTCCAACTTCAAAAACATTTACATACTCACTCTATCCCTTTCCGCCCCTCTCTCTCTCATTCTAACCCTTTCCGAATTTCTCTCTCCCTCCCTCTCTCTTTCTCTCTTACCATCAAAATGTCTCGTGCTCTCTCTCTCTCTTTTTCTCTCTTACCGTCAAAATGTCTCGTGCTCTCTCTCTCTCTCACTACATCCCTTTCCGCCTTTCTCTCTCTCTCTCTCTCTCCTACCGTCAAAATGTCTCGTGCTCTCTCTCTCTCTATTTCTCACCTATCTCGCTTCCTCCAAATATTCGAGCACGTCTTCGAAGATGTGGTCAAAGTCGTCGATGTCCTCAAGCGGATCTCGCCGCATTCCATCTCCATGACTGCCTAGAATAACAGCCAATATGAAGAATGAGATCAAGTGCTGAAATATCCAACTTGCTAGTGGATAAAACGAGTATTTAAATGATTATTGATTTCAAAATCATTTGAGAGCTTCAAAGATGAAGTAAGCGAAAAAAATTAGTAAGCGCAACAAAAAAAATTTCATAAAACATTTCCAACCCTACTAGTAGATAGTCTCCACTGTTCAGCACTGCGCTAATTATAAGCTCAAACAAACTCGAGAATTGTTAGTAGCATCGAACCTGGTCAACGCACTCACAGACGGGAACATCCCAGCATGCCTCCGTGTCTGCTTCTCCGTTGTTGATCTTAAAAAGTTTAAGTCTTGCATCTTATATCACGGGGATTCTCAAAAAAAAGAGAGAGAAAACTTGAAGTATGATAAGGGAGTATCAAGAGTAGAATGTAGCGGCAATGAGAAGAGCAGGAAGACATAGATACAGATAGCGATGGAGAGGGCGAGAGAGGGAGAGAGAGAGAAGAGAGAGAGAGAGAGACAGAAGATTCAAGAGAGACAAAAATGCAGAAAGGAATGAGTATAAAAAAGAGGGAGAACCAACCACGAAAGCCGATTTGTATTTGGAAAGGAAGTCGGACTGCCGGAAAACTACGTCATCTCCACCACGCAATTGCTCCTGGAATAACGTAAATGTAAAAATATTATCCCAAGGTTTTAAAGAAGTTTTTTCCTCCAAGGGAGATCTATAATAAACCAAAAAGCAAAAAATCTTTTCTTCCAAAAACACATTTTACTGTTGCAATTTTAGATCCATCGCAGAAAGTATCTGCAGGACAAAGAACTCATTGTCAACTGGGTAACTTTCGTCCTTGTTTAAGTTCATAATTATTGATTAACTTGAGAAAGGACTGAATAAAAACGATTCCCATAGCATGGCCAGGGATAAAAGTACCTGTTCTTCGACAACAGTCTCGACTTCGATTTCTTCTTCATTCACAGTGGAATACTTGCGTGGCCGACCCCTAGGTCGCTTCACCTCAAAGAATGCACATTAAAAAAGTGTAAAAACAAAATATTTTTACGCATGTTATTCCTAAATTATAATTTATACCATACGCCAGCGACATCTAAAGTAGAATTTAGATAATTTCTCCTTAATTTTGTTTATTTAGATACATGACATAAGGAAACAAGAAGCACGATAAACGGAGAGGAGAATGGGGAAATAAAACTCAAAGTCCGTTCTTTCCTAAAAAAAAAAACAAATCTGTAAGCAAATCTTTGCTACTGACAGTGGACTGGGTCGACATTTCAAAGTGATAGGACTTTTAAGTAATCATCTACAATTAGCTTTATTTTTGTTTTCGAAAAAAAAAAGAGGAGTTACCAACCAGAGTAGCGGCTTGGCCTGGATCAATTCTCGGATGAATTCTAGGCCGTCCTCTCTTTCTCTTCTCCTCAAAGAAACATGTTAACAAATCCACGCCTTCAATATTCTTCATCGTTCGTAAATATTTTACACAATAAGGTTGCTGTAGTCCTCTATGGATTCGCGAAAGAATAATTTTCTTTTAGAAAAAAATAAAAAAAAACAGTTGCTAACCACCGAAACAGTCTCCGCCGGAGGTGCAAGCTCGTTTGCTGGTCCACTCTTCTCCTCAAAGAAAACAAAATCAGCAATTATTATATTTTACTTATATTTCATTGATAGAATAAATGACAAAACTTTCAACAAGCACATCTGATATATCTATATTTTACCAATTAAGTTTAAGGCAGTTACTCATTAATAGAACTAAATGCAAAACCTAAAATAAACAATATAACTCAAGCAGTGCCAAGAATAGATGTATTTGGTCGTAAACCAATGAAAATGGGGTTTCTGTTAAGACTGTCCTCAAAAACATGATGGGGCTTTGGGGAGCGCGGCTAATCTTTTTCAATCTGCATCCCCGAAACGCGCCTTCCCTCTAGAGGCTAATTTACTCTATATTCACCATAAAACCCTTTGTGCCACACAAGAATGGAGGACGAGACAGAGGAAAAAATTGGCGGGAAATACTTGCCACTAGTCGAGTTACGCTATAAAAACCTCGGTTTTGGCGTTTCCGCATAGTTCGAAGCGACAGTTTGTAGAAAGTACTTTAACAAAAAAAATGTGCTTTGCAATCATTTCACATCCTGATTTCAGAGATATTCACAAATAAGCCTGCCTTGATTGGAATCAGCTGCTATTTCTATTTAGATTCATCACATGTGCAATTTACAACAAAGGAACCCAGGGTTACGGTACCGCGAGCCGCAAGTCCTACAAGCCAGTTGACCTAGTTAGGTATCTGACTAGAGTTGCAATACTCTAGTTATTGGGTGCGTGCTGGAAGCGCGAGTTCTACACGAACCTGTACATCCTTGCTCGGACTGCTCTTCGCCTGGTTGGCTGCACCAGTGGCAGCATTCTTCGATGGAGTTGACGAGAAGAGGCTGATCTCGCTGGGGTCTGCCCTCTTCACGTGCTGAGAATGAAGAAAACGGTAACCTCTAAAGGTCAGAAAGAAATTCGGTGTGGGTTAGAGGAGCATGGCGACCCAAAATCAGTGTATGGGTGTGCATTATGGACAGTACTATTTCTTCCCGGAACTGTTGGGTGCATTACTGAACCTTTTAATTTCAGGGGAATTGATAGAATGGGGAGTGCGAACGAGAGAGAGAGAGAGAGAGAGAGAGAGAGAGAGAGAGGAAGAGAGAGCGAGAGAGTGAAGGTATGTAAGATATAGAGAGAAGTGTTCGAAGTAAACTCAAGAACTCGCTTTCACTAGAAATCTCTCCTTTGCCATCTCCCTCATTAGTCTCTCTCTCTCTCTCTCAGATGAGATCCGCTGCGCACATGGCAGCAACATTCTAATAACCAAACAAAGCTTGCCTCAATCTCAAGACTTCGTCAATTCTTTTCAATCTCAAGCAAGTAAGAATTAGAACTAAGAAAAAATCGGCCAATTCACTTCTTAGCAATGGTAAAAGTCACGTAAAAATGAAATAAAATAACAGAACGCGTTTTGCGCATATCCCGACCATTATAGACAGAGAGAAGAGACAGGTTTCAGTTCGAGGACTAGAAAACGAAGACAAAAAAGCAGAAACAAAAGAAAATAGCATAGCGAATTACAAGTTAACATTCAAGTTGTAAAAGAAACAAAAACTCTCTCTCTCTCTCTCTTTCTCATTCTTCTTCTCTCTCATACTCTCTCTCTCTCGTCCTCTCGCTCTTCTTTCTACACCTTTCTCCCAATGTATGCCCTTGAAAACAAGCGTTGATAGACAGCCTAAAAGGGACCAGCTACAAGAAGATACGCTTGCCAGACAATAACGGGTGCCCATAACAACCCCAGGTAGTAATCGGTTTTGGGGATTCCGCAGAGGACTAAGCAACAGTTTCTAGACAGCATTTTAACAATAACAACAAAATGATACGTTAACAGTCATTCCACATCGTGATATCCGCACATAACTTCACACGAATCACTTATCTCGAAACACAACCAAGGTTACGGTATCGCTCGATTATACATCAAAAGAAGCCAGCTTTTAGGAACCGCAAAAATATAAACAAGTTAATCTGGTCAGGAAGCAGTTTGGAGTTGTTGCTCCAATAACTGTTGGGTGCATGGGGGCAACCTTATAATTACTTGGGAATCGAGCGAACCGGGAGCGAGAAGAGAACGAAAAGAGAGAGAGAGAGAGAGAGAGAGTGAAGAGAGAGAGAAAGGAAATGAGAGCTGCTAACCTTCTCATCATTGAGCAGATTGCTGTTCGCATGGTTGGCATCTCCAGTGGCTGCATTCTTCGATGGAGTTGACGAGAAGAGGCTGATCTCGCTGGGGTCTGCCCTCTTCAAGCGCTGAGAATGAAGAAAATGGTTAACGAAAAATGTCAATAAAATTCGGGGTGGGTTAGGGGACCATGGAGATCCAAAATCAGTGTATGGGTGTGCATTATGGACAGAACTATTTCTTTCCGGAACTGTTGGGTGCATGCTTTTAATTTCTGGGGAATCGATAAAATGGGGAGTGCGAATGCAGCGAAGGGAGAAAGAGAGAGAGAGAGTGGAGGAATGAAAGATATAGAGAGAAGTGTTCGAAGTAAACTCAAGATCTCTTTTTTCACTAGAAATCTCTCCTTCTCCATCTCTCTCTCAAATGAGATTCGCTGTGCACATCGAAGCAACATTCTAATAATAACCAAACAAAGCTTGCCAATCAACCTTAGCTGAGTATTCGGAACTAAAACGATGAGAACGAGAAACTGTCCTCAATCTTGAGAAGTCGCCAATTCTTTTCCCTCTCAAGATAGTAAGAATTGGAACTAAGAAAAAAATCGGTCAATGCAATAGTAAAAGTCACGTAAAAATGAGATAAAAAATAACAGAAAACGTCTTGCACATATCCCGACCATTAGAGACAGAGAGAAGAGACAGGTTTTAGTGCTAGGACTAAACATCTAAGCATAAGACAAAAAAAAAAAAACAGAAAAAAAGATAATAGCATAGCGAATATTAAATCAACATTCAAGTGGTAAATGAAACAAAAAAAACTCTCTCTCCCTTCACCTTCTTCACCTTTCTTCCAATCTATGCCCTGGAAAAGACGCGTTGATAGACAGCTTAAAGGGACCGGCTACAATAAGATATGCTTGCCAGAGAATGACGGGGGGCCATAACAGCGCCAGGTACAAATCGGCTTTGGGATTCCGCAGAGGGCTAAGCAACAGTTTCTAGACAGCATTTTAACAATAACAACAAAATGATACGTTAACGGTCATTCCATATTGTGATATCCGCACCCAACTTCACACGAATCCCTTATCTCCAAACACAACCAAGGGTTACGGTATCGTTCGATTATACAACAAAGGAAGTCAATCCATTAGGAACAGCAAGAATAAAGGCAAGTTAATCTGGACAAGGAAGCAGTTTGGAGTGGTTGCTCCGCTCCAATAACTGTTGGGTGCACGGGGCAACCTTTTAATTACTTGGGAATCGAGCGAACGGGGAGCGAGAAGAGAACGAAGAGAGAGAGAGAGAGAGAGAGAGAGAGAGAGAGATAGATAGATAGATAGAGAGAGAGAGAGAGGAAGCGAGAGAGAGAGAGAGGAAGCGAGAGAGAGAGAGAGGAAGCGAGAGAGAGAGAGAGAGAGAGAAAGTGAAAGCTGCTAACCTTCTCATCCTTGCGCAGAAAGCTCTTCGGATGGCTGGCAGCTCCCGTGGCTGCATTCGATGGAGTCGAAGAGAAGAGGGAGATCTCGCTTGGGTCAATTGTCTTTGCGTGCTGACAATGGAGAAGAATGTAGTCGTGCAAGGACATTAGTAAGCAAAAAGAACTAAATTGGTATTATAGAAAAAAGATTTAATACAGCTGCTAAATAAGCAGTAAAATTTATTTTTATTAAAAAAATAAATAGTAGCTTTAATGTATACTTACATATACTCTCCTTGTTCACAGTTAATTAACGACAAAATATTCATTAAGAAAAAGGAGTGCAGGCTCATTTCTTTTCGTCCAACCTGGAAGATTCTCTTGTTCAGAGCAGTGCGACTCGCGGGCAATGACTTCTTAGGCGTCTGAGACTTGGAGCGAGAGAACGCCGACTTGGTATGGCCGCGAAAGTTCAGGGAGTACGGCGACTCTGAAGGTAGAAGCGTTGCTGCACTTTTTTACCAGGATAAACACCGATTACACGGGTGTCAAGGGCTCCTTTTAAATCGTGCCAAACAACAGAATCATACTTGACAATACGCATTGAATATAAAATAGGGAACGGTCCCCGATCATGTCTTCAGAATTTTTCTCGTTTACTTCATGCTGTCATAACAGCTTAGTTACATATTACATGCATGACAAAACAAAAAGTAAAACGGATTACAGTGCTAACTTGACAGGCGCTTCTTCAATTCCTTCTCACTGCAGCAGACAGCGCTTAAACGAGGAGCCATGGCTGTTTCTGAAATGGAAAGAAGAAGAGAAGAAAGCAGCAGAAATTAACTTTCGAGATAATAAGGGGCCAAAACTGCTGTTCGTTAATTGAAATATGTGCGAAACCTTCTTCAGGAATATACTGGGCATAAACGGAATGAGCAGCGCTCATCAATCATACGTTACGCTCATTTGACACAATACACAACTGGAAAACAAACAACTTAAATAAAATGACTTCCGTATCGCTAACAGAACCTGGAAAAATGCGAGAACTGACTTCTAGTGCGCAGGCTACAAAAGAGTACCGTGAATTAGAAAATGGTGCTAAATCTGAAATCACATTGTACAGTATCTTCTGCACACTGTTTAAATTTTCCTTTCACTGATGATGGACAGAAGTTTCTGCATCGTTCCCACTTTTTAGCTAATTTCGCATGCGTTATCTTGTTTCCACGTGACTAACATTTTTGCTATGATTCCTGTTCTCCTTTAGCCATCTTTGAACGCAAGTGTGGCATCTCCAGAATGTTTCATTTCCCGTGTAGGAGTGCATTAACCTGCTTGTATAATCCATTAGGCGTCATCCGGAGTTGCTGTCAACCCCGATGTCCAGTCCACCTTCATGAAGCTCTTCGAGGGAAAGAAGGAGTTCCGCTATATCATCATCAAGACCGAGGTCAATTCTCTTCCGCTTTTCACTCTTAAGTAAGCGTGTTGTAAAAGAAAGAAGCAGGTTTACTCCTATGCTTTGTCCACTTCAGGAGCGCGATGTCGTGGTTGAGTCTGCTGTGTCCCAGGAGGAGCTGGCGATTGCAGGCGATGATTACGAGGACTGCTCCAAGGAGGCATTCGAGAAGTTCGTCGCCGATTTGAAGGTTCGGATGGGGACTTCTCTTCTCCTTGTTCATTTGACAGACCCACCCTGATTTTCGACCTTCCCAAAGCCCTACCCCACCATGTTTTTAAATAACATTTAGGTAGAAACAACAAACCCACCACTGGTTTGCGGGCCCAATACTTCTTTCCTAACCCTAGTTTTCTGGTTCCTCGACAGCGCTTTTATTCCCTGCCTTTTCTCTTCAGGCGAAGACTGACGGCTTCAACGACTGCCGCTACGCTGTCTTCGACTTCAAGTTCACGTGCTCTCGCGTGGGCGCCGGCGCTTCGAAGATGGACAAGATTGTCTTCATCCAGCTGTCAGTTTTCAATTGTTATTTTACTTTCAAAGGTTTGTTTGTTATTTTTTATTATTTTACTTTCAAAGGTTTGTTTGTTATTTTTATGTCAAAATAAGAGAAGAAAATGTGTAACTTTATTTCCTGAAACTAAATGATTTATTTATTTATGAGAAAACGTTTGTAATCAAATGTTGAATTTATACGATAAAGTAAATATATAAACAGCATTGGAGTGAAAACAAGAATTCAGTTGCCCGGATGGTGCGCCGATGAAGAAGAAGATGACCTACGCTTCCTCTGCATCGGCCATTAAGCAATCACTTGGCACTGGAAAGATTCTCCCGTTCCAGGTCAGAAGAGCAAGAGAATCGGGGTTTCCTCATTTGCTTTGTAAGGACTTCATGAGTGGGGGGGGGAAGCTAAATATGCTCTTAGCTAAATAACTCCAAACTGCTTCCTAAGCATTGACATTGCCTTATACTGCTTTATAGATCTAACAAATTCTATATAAATGTCACTATTGCCTGCTGCTGCTACTGGTGGTGGTGGCATTCTCTCGAAGCTCTCGTCCGCTTCTTCAAGCACGTCCTTGAGCGTCTTCTGCTCGGTCATTGCCCTGGCAAATACAAAAAAATATCAGTCGCGAGAATGTAAAATCAGTTCCACGAGGGTTATTTTTTAATGAATACATTGGTTTTTTTAAACACAAAACGTATAATGGGAGATCGAGAGGTCAAAAATATAGCAGAGCTAAAAACAGGAACAGAAGAGTATACTTCTCGTTCAGTTTGCTCAGCAGTTCCTTATGAGACATCTCACTCTCGACGGACACCTACAATAGGAAATGTTTCTTCCGTTTTAAGATTAACAACAACATCTACTCTCCTCTGGTATGCAAGTGCTTGGTTGTTCCGAAACGAACAAGTGGAGCGGAGAGAACTTGAGATTGAAAAGAATTGACGAAGTCTTGAGATTGAGGCAAGCTTTGTTTGGTTATTAGAATGTTGCTGCCATGTGCGCAGCGGATCTCATCTGAGAGAGAGAGAGAGAGAGAGAGACTAATGAGGGAGATGGCAAAGGAGAGATTTCTAGTGAAAGAGAGTTCTTGAGTTTACTTCGAACACTTCTCTCTATATCTTACATACCTTCACTCTCTCGCTCTCTCTTCCTCTCTCTCTCTCGCTCTCTCGTTCTCTCTCTCTCTCTCTCTCTCTCTCTCTCTCGTTCGCACTCCCCATTCTATCAATTCCCCTGAAATTAAAAGGTTCAGTAATGCACCCAACAGTTCCGGGAAGAAATAGTACTGTCCATAATGCACACCCATACACTGATTTTGGGTCGCCATGCTCCTCTAACCCACACCGAATTTCTTTCTGACCTTTAGAGGTTACCGTTTTCTTCATTCTCAGCACGTGAAGAGGGCAGACCCCAGCGAGATCAGCCTCTTCTCGTCAACTCCATCGAAGAATGCTGCCACTGGTGCAGCCAACCAGGCGAAGAGCAGTCCGAGCAAGGATGTACAGGTTCGTGTAGAACTCGCGCTTCCAGCACGCACCCAATAACTAGAGTATTGCAACTCTAGTCAGATACCTAACTAGGTCAACTGGCTTGTAGGACTTGCGGCTCGCGGTACCGTAACCCTGGGTTCCTTTGTTGTAAATTGCACATGTGATGAATCTAAATAGAAATAGCAGCTGATTCCAATCAAGGCAGGCTTATTTGTGAATATCTCTGAAATCAGGATGTGAAATGATTGCAAAGCACATTTTTTTTGTTAAAGTACTTTCTACAAACTGTCGCTTCGAACTATGCGGAAACGCCAAAACCGAGGTTTTTATAGCGTAACTCGACTAGTGGCAAGTATTTCCCGCCAATTTTTTCCTCTGTCTCGTCCTACATTCTTGTGTGGCACAAAGGGTTTTATGGTGAATATAGAGTAAATTAGCCTCTAGAGGGAAGGCGCGTTTCGGGGATGCAGATTGAAAAAGATTAGCCGCGCTCCCCAAAGCCCCATCATGTTTTTGAGGACAGTCTTAACAGAAACCCCATTTTCATTGGTTTACGACCAAATACATCTATTCTTGGCACTGCTTGAGTTATATTGTTTATTTTAGATTTTGCATTTAGTTCTATTAATGAGTAACTGCCTTAAACTTAATTGGTAAAATATAGATATATCAGATGTGCTTGTTGAAAGTTTTGTCATTTATTCTATCAATGAAATATAAGTAAAATATAATAATTGCTGATTTTGTTTTCTTTGAGGAGAAGAGTGGACCAGCAAACGAGCTTGCACCTCCGGCGGAGACTGTTTCGGTGGTTAGCAACTGTTTTTTTTTATTTTTTTCTAAAAGAAAATTATTCTTTCGCGAATCCATAGAGGACTACAGCAACCTTATTGTGTAAAATATTTACGAACGATGAAGAATATTGAAGGCGTGGATTTGTTAACATGTTTCTTTGAGGAGAAGAGAAAGAGAGGACGGCCTAGAATTCATCCGAGAATTGATCCAGGCCAAGCCGCTACTCTGGTTGGTAACTCCTCTTTTTTTTTTTCGAAAACAAAAATAAAGCTAATTGTAGATGATTACTTAAAAGTCCTATCACTTTGAAATGTCGACCCAGTCCACTGTCAGTAGCAAAGATTTGCTTACAGATTTGTTTTTTTTTTTAGGAAAGAACGGACTTTGAGTTTTATTTCCCCATTCTCCTCTCCGTTTATCGTGCTTCTTGTTTCCTTATGTCATGTATCTAAATAAACAAAATTAAGGAGAAATTATCTAAATTCTACTTTAGATGTCGCTGGCGTATGGTATAAATTATAATTTAGGAATAACATGCGTAAAAATATTTTGTTTTTACACTTTTTTAATGTGCATTCTTTGAGGTGAAGCGACCTAGGGGTCGGCCACGCAAGTATTCCACTGTGAATGAAGAAGAAATCGAAGTCGAGACTGTTGTCGAAGAACAGGTACTTTTATCCCTGGCCATGCTATGGGAATCGTTTTTATTCAGTCCTTTCTCAAGTTAATCAATAATTATGAACTTAAACAAGGACGAAAGTTACCCAGTTGACAATGAGTTCTTTGTCCTGCAGATACTTTCTGCGATGGATCTAAAATTGCAACAGTAAAATGTGTTTTTGGAAGAAAAGATTTTTTGCTTTTTGGTTTATTATAGATCTCCCTTGGAGGAAAAAACTTCTTTAAACCTTGGGATAATATTTTTACATTTACGTTATTCCAGGAGCAATTGCGTGGTGGAGATGACGTAGTTTTCCGGCAGTCCGACTTCCTTTCCAAATACAAATCGGCTTTCGTGGTTGGTTCTCCCTCTTTTTTATACTCATTCCTTTCTGCATTTTTGTCTCTCTTGAATCTTCTGTCTCTCTCTCTCTCTCTTCTCTCTCTCTCCCTCTCTCGCCCTCTCCATCGCTATCTGTATCTATGTCTTCCTGCTCTTCTCATTGCCGCTACATTCTACTCTTGATACTCCCTTATCATACTTCAAGTTTTCTCTCTCTTTTTTTTGAGAATCCCCGTGATATAAGATGCAAGACTTAAACTTTTTAAGATCAACAACGGAGAAGCAGACACGGAGGCATGCTGGGATGTTCCCGTCTGTGAGTGCGTTGACCAGGTTCGATGCTACTAACAATTCTCGAGTTTGTTTGAGCTTATAATTAGCGCAGTGCTGAACAGTGGAGACTATCTACTAGTAGGGTTGGAAATGTTTTATGAAATTTTTTTTGTTGCGCTTACTAATTTTTTTCGCTTACTTCATCTTTGAAGCTCTCAAATGATTTTGAAATCAATAATCATTTAAATACTCGTTTTATCCACTAGCAAGTTGGATATTTCAGCACTTGATCTCATTCTTCATATTGGCTGTTATTCTAGGCAGTCATGGAGATGGAATGCGGCGAGATCCGCTTGAGGACATCGACGACTTTGACCACATCTTCGAAGACGTGCTCGAATATTTGGAGGAAGCGAGATAGGTGAGAAATAGAGAGAGAGAGAGCACGAGACATTTTGACGGTAGGAGAGAGAGAGAGAGAGAGAAAGGCGGAAAGGGATGTAGTGAGAGAGAGAGAGAGCACGAGACATTTTGACGGTAAGAGAGAAAAAGAGAGAGAGAGAGCACGAGACATTTTGATGGTAAGAGAGAAAGAGAGAGGGAGGGAGAGAGAAATTCGGAAAGGGTTAGAATGAGAGAGAGAGGGGCGGAAAGGGATAGAGTGAGTATGTAAATGTTTTTGAAGTTGGACGAGCGTCTCCGACATCTCTCATATGAGAAGATTCCACTCGTTTCAAGTGTCTTCCGAACTCATCCAATTAAATGTTGCGCAAACTGTACAGTGTTCTTCCATGGGCTCTTATCCCTGACCAGGTGTTAGTGTTTTTCCTTATGATGTTTTATGTGTACAAAGGACGATATCGGCGCCTTTTGTCATCTCACAATCTGTTTTATACCTTTCTTTCACTGCCGCTGCAAAACATTGTTACACTGTAATTTTATGTTAACCATACTTGTAATAATACCTTACTTCATGTAATTAATAATGTGCTACCACTCATATCAGAGTAATCTTGTCTTTCAACGAACGCTGCCCCCATTTCACAATCACTTGAGACTTGCTCACTTGATTCTGTCTTCTTTTGTACGTTTCAAATCGCTGTTTTATTACGCCAATTGCTTAATATTCATGTTCGTTATGAAACATCTGTCACATATTCATGTGTTATAATGCCGTACTGCCTGTGAAGAATGACTGTAAATAATTGTGAGTTTTCTTTTGGTCGTTTGCATACAAGCAAGAGGGTGCGATTATTCATCGACAGTTAAAGAAGAAAAGAAAGTCATTTCTTACCAATGAAACAGTTCACTTCCAAGGATGCTCACAAGGGAAGTCTCTCGAGTGGCGGAAGCTATTGAACATGTTCTCTTCATTTTTGGATAGCCCTCATCGAGTAGGTCTAGCACTAAGTTTCAGAAACCGCGAAAATGACCTAGAAAGTAGGTTTTTTAAGGTTTTAGAGTGTTTTTTTGGGGTACTGTGGTTTGGGGTTTTGAGGTTTTTGGGTTGGGCGTTTTGAATTTGTGTTTGTCTTGGTGCGTACTGTCGGGACGGGATGGGACGGGGGGTTCGGATCGGATGCAGATCCCGACAGCGTATCTAGATCACCAGACGTGCTACAGACCTCATCGATAGCTCATTCGACTCCTCTCATTGTCCCGAAGCTCGCACGCACCAAGACAAACACAAATTCAAAACGCCCAACCCAAAAACCTCAAAACCCCAAACCACAGTACCCCAAAAAACACTCTAAAACCTTAAAAAACTTCTTTCTAGGTCATTTTCGCGGTTTCTGAAACTTAGTGCTAGACCTACTCGATGAGGGCTATCCAAACGAGAGACTTCCCTTGTCAGTGATTCTCTCCGGATTCCTGCTTCCTTGCTCATCTACCTATTGGAACAGGGGCTCGGGTGTGGGGATTAAGCGGGGTATGTAGGTTATATGCATGACAGTTATTTGTAATATAGGCTGAAAGGTCCTCACAGTCAGTCGCTATCTGATTTTTTCTCTCGATTTTTTTTCTATACCGCTCTCTTTACCTTATGTCTTTCTCTCTCCCTCTGTCTTTCTCATCTCTCTCTTTCTCTCTCTCTCTTTCTCTCTCTCTTTCTCTCTCTCTCTTTCTCTCTGTCTTTCTCTTGGGGGAAGAGATGATGCCAGCTGGGCGAATGGCAGAAATGAGCGAATAAAAAACAGCGAGAGAAAATTTATAAATTGCGAAGGAGGTGTCAAAGCATATTCGTTCTTATTATGTAAATTTTATCTCTATACTCCTCTTTAAAAGATGACTAGACGTGATGCCTCTAGAGACAAAGGAGGGTAATTCGCCAAGTGTTATTGGGTATTGGGCTCTTTGTGAGCCAGCCTCTCGCTCCCTCCCTCTCTCTCTCCCTCTCTCTTTCTATTTCTCTCTCTCTCTCTCAATCTTTCTCTCTCTCGCTATTTCTCTCTCTCCTTCTCCCTCTCTCTCTTTCTCTCTCTCTCTCTCTCTCTCTCTCTCTCTCTCTCTCTGTCTTTCTCTCTCTGTCTTTCTCTCTCTCTCTCTTTATCTCTCTCTCTCTCTGTCTTTCTATCTCTCTTTTTCTCTCTCTCTCTCTCTCTTTCTCTCTCTAGCCTACCTAGCATCTTCATCGCGGTCTCTACCCTCCTATCTCTACTTCTTTCTTATCAAGCGTGGCATATCTTTTTTTAATATTTGTAGAAAATCATATTTGTTCACTTTTTATCGACGTTGATTTGTTGCAGCGCCCAATCTCCCTCTCCCCAGGTCCTGTTCCTACGGTCCCAAGAAAGCATGATATGTATGTAATTGTGAAAATAGCTTCCGTCTTCTTGTACTCTTTGGTTAACCTCCATAGGTTGCCATCGCGATTCGAGAAGAAATCAATTTGGCGATTGAGAAGCTTCGGTGTGAAGAAGACGCCGGAATCCCGACAAATCGGCTTATGTCAGACTCACGTCTACATACATAATTTACGTCTACATACATAATTTTTCTTGTTTGAATTTGTTCTTTTCTACAATTACATGGCTCCGAAAACGTTGTGTTCATTTCATTATGTGATAAAAATTCAAACACATTTTTACCATCGGAACGAGTCAATGGCAAAGGAGAATTTAGCATGACATAGATGCTATGAATGCTAGTTACATATAGTATGTATGTACATGTAATACTTGCAAAAGTACACTTAACAAAGTGCGCAGTCAATTTCCAAGAGACACTCAATCTCATTACCACTTCATCACATCGCACTCCGTCGAGTTGGTCGCTTCTCATCGGCCTCTCGTAACTCGTTTTCAATCTCTTCTTCTTTTGCCTTTACCAACTTTAATATTTCAGAATGTTTGTTTTGTTATTTTAAGCGCTTAAATCAATCTTTTCTTGAGATGTATGAAGTCTCAATATCCAGAACTGAATGCTCCAATTCAGAGTTTGTTCGAAGTATTCGGGCAAAAGGGAATCCTTTGCAGCTGCCTTCTCACAAAGGATGGACGAGGAGGGTCCATGCCGCGACCAGAGGGGCCTGAAGGCTGGCTTCTGCCTACGAGTGCTAAAGCAGGCGGCGAAGAAAGGGTCGCTGAGGTATCAGAAGGAGTTTAAGAAGAAAAAAAAGATTTTCTCGACTTGTCACCACAGGTCGCGTGTAAACTTGACTATTAAAAGATCACAACGTCTTTTGCCTTGTTGTTCGAGGAGCATTTGATATTTCACTAATCTACGGACATATTCCTTGAATTTTCACCAATTGACCGCCGATGTCCATCAAATATGTATATGTATCTCGACCAAAAAAAAATGAACTGAATTTTGAGGCGTTGCGGTTGCGATGTGCTTAAAAAAATATAATCCATTTCACCTGTCAATAAAGGATAATCCCGAGGTAAATAGGCAAAACTCTGTTGTGAGGGATGTACGGTGAGAGATTTAGACTTGGAAGACTGCAAGAGAGGCTTGAACAGCGAGCAGCGACATTCGTGCTGAACCATAAGGACCTGATGACTGATGATCCCGTGACCGCCGTGAGTGTCTTGCCAGTTTATTATTATTACAGTCAATCTAAGAATATGAATCAGGAAATGCACTTGAATGTTATCTGCTTGCATAACTTCAAATTAATATACTACACATTTAGTTGTCATTGCTTTTCTTACATTAAGGCAAGCGGCCTTCTCCGGGTCGTCGAGTGCGAGAGGCAGCCACAGAAACTGCGAGAAGAGGCAATGAGCATGATTGCTGAGATGATGCAATCGTCGCAACCAAATGTTGTCCAGGCCGTGCACAACGAAGGAGTCAGTATGCGTTACAAAAAAACACTGCGCTGCTCTCTTTTTTTAAACTTATATTATAAATCATATTATATATTATAAATGGTATAATGGTATTTAATATATGGTATTATAATTTTATTATATATATATAATGGTGATATTTTAGATGTTATTGTAAACGTTATATTATATAATATCTATGCACTCCTGTGTAACTAAATTTAAAAAAAAGACGTCTTTCTCTCAGTTTCTTCTCTGCGTGACGCTCGCCTCATTCTGGGCGAAAGAAGAGATTGGCAGCGAGAAAATTCGAGACGAAATTCATGTTGCAGCTTGGTTCATTGCCGAACACTGCGACGAGTGCAACGCAATAATCGTCAGAATAAATGAAGAAGAATAGAAACTATTAGTGGGGGGTGGGAGTTCTATTAAATCGGTGAGCTACTAATAGAGAAAAGACGGAAGCTTTCTAAATCATTTTCAGAACATTAGTCATGTTGCTATTGCGCCTCTTAAAACACATTTTAATATACACATATGTATAATAGCAATAAATGTATAAAAATTCCGGATGATGCTCTTTCCTGGGCTCGGCTCAACCATTCAACAACGTTTCGAGAAAATGAGCTCTGCACCGATGTGTCGCCCTTCCGACCTCTTTTTCACGCTGAAGCTTCTCAATCGCCACTTTGAGTTCTTCTGGGAACGCGATGGAAAGCCACCCTGGTTGCCAAAGGAGGTCCGAGGAAGAGGAGTGCAGAACGCTGGAATCTGTGTATACACAACAATCTATTAATCTTGCTAGGAGACAAGATCTGACTTGTATAATTGAAGCTGAATCGCTTGAAACTGCCTGCCAATAACTACTATTCTGGCCAAGTTTAGATAGCAACGTCGCTTTGGCAGTCGTCACTGCACGCCTTCAACAGAGGCGATGCCAGCACTGCGTTGGAGGCTGTCGAGTTCTTGTTCGTCGAATGCAACGTCGGTCCATCGGTGAATGTTGCCAGCCAGCGGCGGATTATAAAAGAAATTTTTGTTTTAATGGATTTGTGCTAATGACTACACTAGTTTGAGAGATTAAATTAAGGGCAGCTTCACTCGCGCTCTCTTCAAAGAAATGGTGAGTGATGAAGAGGCGCTCATGGCGATTCTGGAGACGGACGAGGAACGAAAGGCCAAATCCTACACTACCATTCTTCACTTGGCCGGCCAGGACACGGGGACGAGGTGGCCACTGGCGGCATCGCCTATTCTCACACTTGTGTTCATATTGTTTCTTGGGCCATTTCAACCACGGTTGCAGTTTTTTGTTTGTTTTGTTGGTTTTTTGGGTTTTTTTGGGGGGTTTTAAGCAAAAAAAACTTTTTTGTTTATTTTTTTTGTTTGGAGTCGGCCCAAAAAAACAAAAAAAAAACTTTTTACTCAAAATCTCTTCCTCCAGCAAAATTTTAAGATTAGAGGGTTCTAATTTCTCAACTCGTTAAATCACTTTTTAGTATAATTGTCGTTTACGAATTAGTTTTACGACTTTTATTGTGTTATGGGTGTTGTAGATCAAGAAATTAACGAATTTTTTCCTCTAAAATTACGATTAATGCAACTTTTTTTTTGGTTTTTTTTTGTTATTTTTTTTTGTCTACAAAAAATTTCTTCTTTTTGTTTTTTGTCCTCAAAAAATACCTGCTTTTTGGTTTTTTTTGGCCCAAAAAATTTTTTGGTCTGGGAGTTTTTGTTCTACATCCCTGATTTCATCAATAAATCTCTCTGGTTTTTACCCACTGTTTTGTCTGTTATGCCTCTGATGGCTGCTAAGCATATCGGCAAATCGCACCATTGGGATCCCTTCGTAGTGCTACTCTCACTCTCTGCCTCATTGTCAGAGTGTGCTCGCTTCAACTCGAACTGCATGCCACTCTCTTCATGTGCGGATACGTCAACGAACAAAGGACAGTATTCGGCTTACTTGGATTGGTTAGAATTATTACATACAATCTATGAATGATATTGGAAAAATTTCCGACGAATATGTATAATAAATTGGGTAAGTTAATACGTTGAGTCAGTGTGGTTTCTAAATTTAAATTTTGAAATAGAGTGTGGACAAATCGTTCTCACCCTATCAATATTTCCAGATCACTGGAATGGTGCGAGTGGCCTCGGAAGTGCATCTCCCGTCGGTTCGCCTTCCCGTCATCGGCATTCTTCGCAAGAGTGTCAACGACAGAGGCATTCGAGACCGGATTCACAACGACGGTGTAAGTTGAGAGGAAGAGGGACAGAGAAAGAGAGAAGACAGAGAGAAAGAGGGACATATATAAAGAGCAGTCCTACATTTATCATTTGCGAGCTGGCAGTGAAGACTGAAATGAGAAATTAGAGTGATTTAGATCGTTTGTACATTATACGATATCGATTTGGCACTTCGAATGTATTCGAATGATTTGTAGACTTCGAATGTATTCGATTTTGATTTTGAAGGAAAGATATTCTGCTTTGACTGATATTGTTTGTTGAACAGATCAAACTCAGCGAGGCACTCGTCACCTTTTCATGTCGAGAAGAAGGAGAAGAAGCCAGCGGTTGCGATGAAGCGAGAGTGGTCATCTACATTCAGGCCAACCATTGCACGGAATGCCGTGCCACCATGGTAGTCTTCTGTTCCTTTATCTGTAATTATTCCAACAAAAAAAACACACACACACTGTATAAAAACACTCTTGAGATGTCTCTCCTGCCCGAGCTCGGCCAAGTCATGCGCGCCAGATTCCACAGCATGTTCAAGACACCATTCGAATCGGCCTACACACTCAAGGTGGCTCTGCAGCTGTTGAAGATGCACTTCACCTTCTACAGCACACTCAATGGAAGCGACCCTTGGAATGCAGAAAAGGCTTTTTTTGTTTAGTTAACATTAGATACATACATACATATATGTTCACTACAAGGTCTGATGGTGAGAGAAAAATGGATATGAATACTGCAGATGAGCAGAACTATCTGGAAATCGACGCGCAACTTTCTCAAGGTCAACGTGCTCACGACGCACTTTAGCGTAGTTCAAGTGTTCCTCTGGGTCAATCTCTGTGGCACGGACAGGGTCGGAGCTTTTTGTCATCCCTCGGTCGGAGCTTTTTGTCATCATATGGCTGACAATGAGTGTGTAGTAATTTACATCTACATTTTTGATTTTGTTTGGTTACTTTCACTTTTCGCTTAAAAAAGAGAGATTGAAAATAATCGCTTTCTCTCTGATTGAGGTGACCTTTGTTCGTGCACTCTACAAGGAAGTGACTGGAGACAGGCGGATGATGCGCTGGCTGTGTGACTGCATCGCAAAGATGTCGACCTGCCGCGCGTGGTCAGTGATCTTTGATCTTTAAAGAAGATCATAAGGGAAAAACTCCTACAACGATCAGCTGCCCGATAAATAAAAAGTACGGCGTAAGCAACATACAGAAATGGTGCTACTGCCTCGCCTCTCTCTCCACAGAAACTTTGTGGTTCGGACAACGGGACGCGTGAGCATAGGTTCTTTCAGTGTTAAGCCTAGTCCGGCCGATGTAGGTTGAGCGCAACATATGTTTAAATTTCAATTGCAGGAATAGAGTGGCCACGATGTAGTTCTGCAAAATGTTTTTTTTAATTGTGTGAAAATAAAATATTCGCGAATTCAAAGTAGAATGCTGTTAATTTATTCGCGAATTCAAAGTAGAATGCTGTTAATTTCCTCAGGGCAGAGAGATTTTTGTGACTCGAAGGTTCGCGCTTTCAAGTTTGCCTGAATAAGACATATGTATGTACATATTCTCATCTGTTAGGCAAGGAAATTTTATGTCCAACCTTTTGGACCATTTGGCTGCCGTCATAAAACAGCCAACTCGGCCAAAACACTCTATTAAAACATTAAATAGAATGAAAAAAATTTTTAACGAGAGAAACTTGCCTGCAGCGAGGCTACCGTTGCTGTAAGGGTCGGGCTTCGCTTTCGATGGTCGCGTGCGCACTTGCCGTGGTGGTGGTATGAACCGCTCTTAGAGGCCATCGACATCCGTCTCAAGAAATCTCGCGACAATCCGCCGGTGCTTTTCGGGGACTTCAAAAGTTTTCTCAACAATTATGCCAAAAAATGTTCTAGTTATAAACAAATCATGGAAAACCAAAAAAAGATTTTATTAAATTGTCGTATAATTAAGCCTCTACATGAAGAGGACTGCACTTGCGTGGATCTCATTAAGAACTGCGTAGAGATCGCCTCTCAGCTTGCTAGTTTCATCGGCCGCCGTTTCATTTCCAAGGTGTTAAATATATATAAAATTAAGATTTAAAAATATAAAATTAAGATATAAAAATACTGACATATACAGTATATGTCAGTATTTTCTGTAATGAACTACCGTAATCGTGATGCTAACAACCATTGAGCGACGTCTGCTGGGTTCTCTGACGCGCGTTGGTCTCCAGCCGGACGTCGACAGAGAGACGCTGTGTAATAGCAAGACGTTGCTATTGTAGTTCACTTCTCTGCGATACGATGTAGAAGACGAGGGAGGGAGAGGGTTTTCACAGGTTTATCATCTGGAAACTCAGCGACACACGCGACGAAAGACACTCAACCGCTCACTAGGCGGGAGACAACTGAGACTCAACCGCTCTCTAAGCGGGAGGAATGCAACACTGATCAGAGAAAGCCCTGCTAGACCAACAATGACAATGCCTACGTGGCATAATGAAAGACATAAATGCACTAACAAAGAACAACCACTAAACAACAAGGGGACACTCTACAATTAATAACACTACACATGGGAATGAATGGGCAAAAGGGGTTCTAGAAGGGGCCTGCCCATTACATCCCCCTCCTATCAAGGCGGACGTCCTCGGCCGCTGTCTTCCGGTTGGGGTTGGGGAAAGGCTTTGGCTGCTTGTCGTCTCTGCTGAAGATGACGCTGCCGTGGAAAGCTTTTCTGCCGTAGTCGCTGCCACTCATGGTTGAAGACTGTGCGTCGCTCGTTCTCGATTTCGTGAAGTCGCTGCCACCAGACACGCTCGATTTGCCGCTGCCACCTCTCCACCGCGTCCTTCTCTGCTTCTCATGACTTTGCAGAGTTCTCCTCTCAATCACTGCATCAATCATGTTCAATTCATTCTGGAACTTCTTCACACATCCGCCATGTGGCCATTCACTCTGCTTCACATTTGCTCCATTACTCTTCACCTTCTGAGATTCTTCTCGGTGCTTCTCTCTCCACTTCATCTGCTTCTTTCTCTCTGCTTCTTCTCTTCTTCTCTTCGTTGGGCACACCCTCTGAATGTGGCCACAACCTCCACACTCATAACACTTCACGCACTTCTTGAATAGACCATTTCTAACTGAGACACCGCTGTCACTGGCACTCCTCTCAGAATGGTGCTCGGTCTGTACTCCCACTTCTTCACTCTTCTTCTTCTCGCTCTCTTTCTCGAATGTGTATGGCGAGAAAATGCTTCTCAGTTGCTCTAATTCCGTTTCCTTCCTCTTCAATTTTTCCTCTTGGCATCTGATCACCTTCACCATATCCTCCATCAATGACTGGTATTCCTTGACTATTCCTGCATATTCCAAAAGGTCTCCCTTTGCACCCAGCAAAGTACTCTGCACTCTCTGCACTGTCAGACTCTTCTCTCTGTTCCTCTCGCCTCGTCCTCCTCTTCTCTCTTCTCATTGCACTCTGTCCACTCTCGGACATTTCTCCCTTCATCCTTGGTCGCGCCCGGTCGACTTTCGATTTGGCACGTACCCTCTCTTCCTCTTCTCACTTTCGCCTGAGCTTTTTCTTCGAGCCCGGTCGACTTTCAATTCAGCACGCAGGCTCACTCTCTTCTTACTCCTTCTCTCTTCTCTGCACCACGTGTAAGGACGCCGCCTTAACACACGCAAAAGCCTCAACACCAAAGTTGTCTAGAGCAACCCCTCTTGCTAACTAGCACAACGAGCCTCAACTGCTGGAAGCGAACCCCACTTCGCCACTCCACACAGCACAACACCGGCTCCTCTGCACACTTCCAACTCAGCAAAAAGCCCCCACGCTTCTCTCAGACAGCCCCCTCGCTGATCACAAAGCACACACGCTTTCCTCACAACCGCCTGACGATCACCAGCCACGCCACCGCCACCAGCTTCTCACTCCGCCACCAGACAGCCGAAGAACACCAGATCAGCCGACGAACACCAGAAAAATCAGCACCAGAAAAGACGGGTGGGCACTAGGCCTATTTTAACTGGGTGGGCTCAAGGCCTCTTTTGGTTGTTGTTCCCAAACTCTTCAAAAAGAGTAGGGCCCCCGTAAACTTGGAGTTTTAACAACTGGAGCTGCCGTCGGTGAGAAGAAGTCGCAGCTCGGAGTCGCTTTGAGATGAGTCGTCGCTTCATCAGCAATAAATCTCGGCGGATTCGGTCGGTTCGGCCCCCATGTAATAGCAAGACGTTGCTATTGTAGTTCACTTCTCTGCGATACGATGTAGAAGACGAGGGAGGGAGAGGGTTTTCACAGGTTTATCTTCTGGAAACTCAGCGACACACGCGACGAAAGACACTCAACCGCTCACTAGGCGGGAGACAACTGAGACTCAACCGCTCTCTAAGCGGGAGGAATGCAACACTGATCAGGGATAGCACTGCTAGACCAACAATGACAATGCCTATGTGGCATAATGAAAGACATAAATGCACTAACAAAGAACAACCACTAAACAACAAGGGGAAACTCTACAATTAATAACACTACACATGAGAATGAATGGGCAAAAGGGGTTCTAGAAGGGGCCTGCCCATTACAGCTGTTATGTTGTGTGCAATATATTTTGCAACTTCTCATACGAGCACACCAGGCGAACTGGGCAGATTTGATGGGTGTCTTCCTTGGCTGGGGTATGGAATAACTTACTACGCTTCTTTAATATTGATCACTACCGGAGATTTGAGTTTATCCATCCACACAAGTGTATGAGGAGAACTCTGGCTAGAAGGCAATACAGTGGTGACTGCTGTAGCCTGACACATGTGATTAGGAGTGCTCGGCACACTAATCTCCTTGACCACTCGCGATCATCCGGATGGCTCCCTCCACCTGCCGGATCCTCTGCTCTCCGTCTACTTTGGCCGCTTCCCCGAATGGGCCGAAAAGGTGGTCGAGAAGTTTGCCGACGACCCTCGCGCCTCGTCCGCCGTTGCTCTCGCGCGTCAATTCACGTTAGAGAAGGCGCTCACTCTACTCTTTTTCAAAACGTCTCAACTCAGAAATTGGCAGCCAATTTTTTTTTTCAGCTAAGTATAGAATTTGGATGTTCATGTGTTTTGCTTCATCTTTTTCTTCATGTTAATTTGTTACAGCCGCCCCACGAAGAAGGAGGCCAATTATCGCTTCGACGACTTCTGAGCAGATTCATCCCTTTCTGACGCGGTCCATTATAAATTAGTGCTGAGATGTTGCGAGAGAAGTAAGAAAGAAAAATCTAAGCTTCTTTCTTCTAAAGAAAGAAAAAAAACACAAGAAAGTACAGTTCAGCTTATGTTGAAGCCTTGTTAATACATGTTGTTGTATTAAAAAAAATTATTGATAAAATGATAACAAAGCAATAATTAAGCACTATTTCTTTTATGATTTCGTGTAAGAATGAGTTTCGTTATAAATGACGAGTAAAATACTTTTTAAAGAGTAATGTTTTAAAGTTGTGCTAAACATAATGAGTGCAAATCTAATGAGGAGCGTGTTATATGAAGCATTCAAGGTTTAAATTAAGTTGCCGATTCATGGTTTTATCGGAAACAGATTTGAATATATTTAAAAATGTCGAAATTTAGAATGACACAAGTTACTCCTCATTGAAGTTCGTGATTTACGGAATATTGTCTAAGTCGTTAATCTCTGCTCTGAATTGCGACTGCGACTGCGACTGCGAACGAAGACACTCTTCGCGCACTTGGATTTCTTTGGCGAGTCTGCCCTCGAAAAAGGTGGATTCCATTCGTGGCCGACGGAGGTCGAACACGTAATGTCTCTCTGGCTCTGCCGCCGTTGCTGGCAGAAATGGCATCTTGAGATCGGAACATTCCTCTCCGCCTTTACCATTTGGATTTCTAAAGGTACATATGTACATGCATGCATAATCACTTGTCACTTTACAATCAAGGCGGAAAGGCCAATAGTGATATTCACCCGCATTCATCCAATTGGCAACCACCATAGACTATTGGAACGAATGCTGGGTGAATGGGTGAATAGCACTATAGTCAAGGCGGAAAATAGCTCCAGGCAGCTCTTTAAATTAGTAAGCATTCCGCAAAAATGTTCGGCACTTACCCATATTTCGCGAAATTTGTGAAGGCGCTGCTAAATAAATCGGCCATCTTTTTGTCGTCTTCGCTGAACGAAAAGTTGAAGATGATTCCTTTGCCAAAGAGATAAGCGAGCTCCGTGCAGTGAGTGGACTCTGCATCATTTATTCATCAATTAAGGGGGGGGGGGAGGCGACGGCCAACCACATTTCAGAGTCTAACACAAAAATTGTATGCATTAGGTATAAATATTTGTACCAACCTTTGAAAGGAAACTTAAATCCAAAGAGACCAAAGCTCTTTGGGTTGACGTAGTCAAAGATGTAGCTGTAGACGGGAGCGGGCCATGAGTTATGGACATTGTCTTTGATTGTCTCGAGAGTAGAAGTGTTGAACATTAGATCGGACAATGCCTGTAAGGGTGAAGCTAATCAACGAGAAAGGGAGAGAGACAACGGATTATGGCGGCAATTTGTAAAGTTCACCTTGTTCATCTTTAGGGCAATATGAAGCTTACCAAATGATGTTCTCTGGTGAAATTTGTAAGATGAACTTTACAACAGATGAGATGAATTTTACAAATTGCCTGGAATGGCTGTGTTAGAGAAAGAGAGAGAGAGAAAGAGAGAGAGAGAGAGAGAGAGAGAGAGGGGGGAGTGAGAGAAAGAGAGACCTCAATGTAGGCACGCGAGAGCTGATTTTCACCGAGCTTGTCGTGGTTTTCAGGAAGAAAGAGAGGAAAGAGCTGTTCGATCAGCTTCTCCTTCTCTTCTCCATTCACGCCCTCTGGCAACATCTCCGACAAAATGCCGCGTATTTCGACTATTGTCGGTTTCAGGTTTCCAAAGGCCACTGAAAGTTGGGAGAGAGAGAGAGAGAGAGAGAGAGGTGAGAGTGAGAGAGAGAGAAGAAGAGAGAGGGACTAACTGAAGAGCAAGCATTCCAGGCGGCAGATCCCGATTAGCATGGGCTTCGCTGGCGTCTTCTTTCGAAGGACGGCAATTGGTTCGGGGAGGAAATCGCCGTCAATGACCGGTGTTATATCTGATAGAGAGTGAGTGAGCATGAGCGAATGCAGAATTGAATTGTGGACAAAAAACGGATTTAATAAAAACATTTAAAAAAAAGAAATAAAATGGTTAGAAGAAAATTTAACGCACCGAGCTTGTGCTGATCGCTCCGCTCTTCAGGCTTCGGAATCGGAGAGGCTGGCAGCTTAGAGGCGGGCAACTCGCGCAGCATCGCCATTTGCTGCGAGTAGATGGGGCTTAGAAGAGGAGAGAGAGAGAGGAGAGAGAAAGATGCATAAAGAGAGTGAGAGAGGAGAGATTGGGAAAGAATGAGTGAAAGAGAGAGAGAGAGCGATAAATAAAGAGAGTGAGAGAGGAGTGAGTGATAAAGAAAGAAAGAACATAAGGGAGAAAGACACCTCCGCAGTATTCTTCGTCTGAATACCAAGCTCTTTCGCCTTCGCACGGCAGTGGACGCGGCACTCTGGGTTGACTGCCCAGTGGGCTGCCGCGTTCCCGGCCAGCGGGCAAACTCGTGCAAACAAGTCTCAAAGTAATTTGGTAGCATAAGTGGGGAGAGAGAGAGAGAGAGAAAGAGAGCTGACTGTTGGAGTGCGGGCTGAGAGTGAGAAGATGCACGGAAGCACCGCCCGCGCTCTGTCCGAACAGCGTAACATTACCCTAAAAAAGTGTATGTTTTAAATATATATATACAGTACCGCCAAAAAGTCTATCAACTTTTGGTTTTTCGGGCATATTTTAATTCATAGTGCACGAAAGTAAATGAAATTTTCAGGGTTGCTTCCTTATGCTGAAAATATTGGTTTCATTGATACACAATAAAGCCTGAAAAAAATCAACAACTCAAATCAACCGAGTTGCACATTTAGGAGTGCTGGATTAAATGGGTTATTGCTTCGATATTCGGGTAGCTTTTATTGGAGAAATGGTTTAGATGGATTCTAAGACATATGTATCTGCGATAAGTTTTTGGTCTAATCGATATTTAATCACATGCTTTTAAATGCTGCATGCCTTCAGCTCGTGATCCATGCACTCGGCCTAAGATGCTGTAGGTTCAGGAGAATAAAATTAATCACGTACTGATATGCTAATAGTAATAATGAGGTCCATATATTCAGAGGTGATAAGCAAACAAATTCAGATGGTTGCTTGCCCTGTGAAAATTAGATTCTAACTATTTATGCGCACTTTGACGACCACTGTCAACTTTCGTCTGCAGCCAAGACGTACTTAAAGTGCTGCTGTGCAGGGGTCCGTGTTTTGAAAAGGGTTTCACTTGTCTATAATGATTCTTAATAGACTTTTCTGTATTCTGCAGCCTTATTTCATCCATGGCTTTATGAGACCATAAGGGACAGGCGATCATTTGAATGTACCTTGGCATTGAGTTGTGCAGTGTATTGACAGCTGTCTGTTATAGATCAATTACAACATTAAAATGGCTAAATGGAATTTAGACTATTGCAGAACACTCTGTTTTATAGATTAAAGTGATATTTGACTCTATCTAAAACCTTGGGATTATTTTCCTACCTTATACGGCACCGCACCACTCTACACCAGGGTACATTCAAATTATCTACCCCTCCCTATGAAGACCTCATGAAGCCAGGCATGAAATAAAGCTGCCAAAGATAGAGAAGCCTATGAACTATCATTATCGGTAGGTAAAAGCGTTTTACAAACAAGGACACCTGCACAGCATCACTTTAGCACTTCAGTCTTGAAAGTTGACCGCGGTGATCAAAGTGTGTACAAATAGTTAGAATCTAATTTCCACAGGCCAAGCAACCATCTGAATTTGTTCGCTTATCACCTTTGAAAATATGTAACCTCATTATTACTATAAGCATGGCAGTACATGATTAATTTTATTCTCCTGAACCTTCAGCATCTCAGGCCGAGTGCATGGATCACGAGCTGAAGGCAGGCAGCATTTAAAAGCATGTGATTAAATATCGATTAGACCAAAAACTTATCGAAGATATGTCTTAGAATCCATCTAAACCATTTCTCCAATAAAAGCTACCCGAATATCGAAGCAATAACCCATTTAATTAAGCACGCCTAAATGTGCAACTTGGGTGATTTGCGTTATTGATTTTTTTCGGGCTCTGTTGTGGATCAATCAAACCAATATTTTGATACTAAAGATCTGACATCATAAAGAAGCAACCCTGAAAATTTTATTTACTTTCGTACACTATGAAGGAAAATATGCCCGAAAAACCAAAAGTTGATAGACTTTTTGGTGGTACATATATATATATATATATATATATATATATATATATATATATATATATATATATATATACCGTGGCCAAAAAAAAACAAAAAAACAAACGGAAAAGAGTATAAACCAACCTTGTCACCACCAAAGGCGCCAATGTTCTCCTGAACCCATCGGAGGGCCGCCGTCTGGTCCCAGAGGCCGAGGTTGCCCGGGCACGCCGAGTCGCCCGTCGTGAAGAAGCCAAGGAAACCAAGGCGATATTGGACCGTCACGACTATCACATCTTTCGTTACCTGAATAAAAAAAATGGTAAGGAGGGAGAGGAAAAGAGAGATGGAACGAGAGTAGGAGAGGCGAGAGAAAATAAAGAAGGAAGAGAGAGAGAGAGGGAAGGAGAGTGAAACGAGAGAGAAAATGAAGCAGGAAGAGAGAGAAAGAGATAGAGAAAGCGAGAAAGGAGAGAGCGAGAGAGAGAGAGAGAAAAGGAAATTGCATTGCCTGACGAGATACTTGGCGATTCCTTTACTGCCATAGGTGACCGTTCCATCCATGACGTATCCTCCTCCATGAATGTAGACCATAACAGCGAAACCCTCTAAATATTCTCATTCTCACCAGACACAGCTCGACGAGAAGTATTTTTAAAAAAACGTTCACCTTTTCCCGGTGCATTCCAGGTTGGAGTCCACACATTTAGTTGCAGACAGTCTTCGCTGCACGGACCTTTCTGGAATCACATCTGGTTGAATGTATATGTGTAACTGCATTGGAGGCAAGCAGCATGTAACATCACGTGGTTAAATTGCACTTGGACCAAAAAGTTATCGCAGAGATGTTCTAGAATGTTCAGCTAAACCAGCTATCCAATAAAACTATCCGAATATCAAATTGATTTTTTTTCTCTCACTCTGTAGTGAGAAAAATAAATATGAAATAAATATTCTGTACTGACGAGCCATCTGTCGAGAAAGAAGAGATTCTTCTGAATAGATCGCTTGGGGAACTTCTTGACACTTCTCGTCTCGGTCAACGCGTCAGTGGGCTCTGGTTTCTATGCCACACAACAACAAAGCAATGAAGAGGAGACAGACAAACTGGCAGTGTGTGAAGTGTGAATTGTGGCAGATGGAAGGCGACAAAAAGATGTCAACAATAACAACCTTATACACTTTCGATAAAGTGAACGATTAAAAAAGTTCACAGCAAAAAAAAAGATTAAATTTTCGGGAGATATTGATTGATAGAAAAGTTTTCGTCGAGATAATACTGCAACGCAAAAATGATTCACTTTTGCCACACAAAAAAAACCCGTTTAAAAAATGGTGTCAAAAAGGATTAAAAAAAATACCTGGAATCGAAGTGGACCAAGGGGTGGCTTCGCATAGGGAATGCCAAGGAAGGCATCGACTTCGCGTCCCCGGACAGCAAGACGAAGGCCTTGGACTGGACCAGACGAAGTCAGCACCACTCGGCTCTCTTGCTGTCTCATCTCCACTGATTACGAGCGAACTTGTTTGTCGCTGTCACATTTCTCTCTCTCTCTCTTTCGCTTATTCTCTCTTTTTCTTTCTTTCTTTCTCTCTCTCCCTCATCTGAGTCGCTTCTTCATAGTAGTCTGTACCCTCTTTACTTATTTTTATCAATCGTTTTCACTCGCTCTTATTGCTTTGCTTCCTACTCTTTATTGTGTACCTTTCAACAGGACTTTAATCTGCGCTTCTATGTTTTCCTTCATCTTCCACGATCTCTCTCCTTCTCTCTCTCTCTCTCTCTCTCTCTCTCTCTCTTTCTCTCTTTCTCTCTCTCTCTGTTTCTCTCTCTCTCTCTCTTTCTCTCTTTCTCTTTCTCTTTCTCTCCTTCTCTTTCTCTCTCTATCTGTCTCTCTCTCCCAATTCTTTCTTTTTCCTCGTCCTCTCTAATATAGTTGCATGCTTCAGTCGCGTGACAATCCTTAGAGCGAAGCAATGTGATGAGAGTGGAAAGAAGTACAGTCAATGAATGAATGAATCTCGTTGGCATACGTCTCATGTCTGTTGACATTAAGGCAGAAGATAAAGTGATAAGAGAAGTGAAGAAAGATTGAGAAAAGGAAAGACGGAAAGAGCGATAGGTTAGTAAAAACTGAAAGCGAGAGAGAGAGAAGACGGGAGAGACACAGAGAGAGAGAGAGAAAGAGAGAGAGAAGGGAGACGGGAGAGAAAGAGAGTGAGAGAGGGAGACAGAAAACGGGAGAGAGATAGAGAATGAAAGGAAATTTTGGGCGTAACACGAAGACTACAAACTCTACAAGAAAGCTATAAACTCTACATCTATCTCTACAAGAAAAAAATGAATTGCCATCTACAAACTTATACATTAATCTGTATACATACATACATAATTATTTACACTAATGCGAGAGCAAACTTCTTGGTTCTTGTTATAGGTCTTAAGATTCCTTGAGGGCGTCCATCCGCCATGCGGCGAGTGCCATCCGAGTTGAACACGAGATGTAATTCAGGCTGCTCACCAGTCACGCTCTTCCATTCCGTCTCATCGTTGCCTTCCTAAATATTGATTCCTAAATATTCACACTTTCGAGGCACCATCGAAAGAAAAGATGATGTTTTTGTCTTTTTTTGTCTTACCCGGATTTTGCAAAATTCGAGAAGGTAGATGTGAAGATGTCGACAATTCGAATGTCTTCATTAGTTAGGGAGTAAGGGGCGTGGAAGATGCTCTTGCCCAGGAGGTACATTATTTCCGTTCCGTGTGTCGCTTCTATAAATTAAAATAAATATAAAATATAGACAGAGTGATAGGAGAGAAATAGAAAGAGAAAGAGAGAGATGAGGGTAGAGAGAAATAGAGAGAGAAAGAGAGAGAGATGAGGGTAGAGAGAAATAGAAAGAGAAAGAGAGAGAGAGATAAGGGTAGAGAGAAATAGAAAGAGAGAGAGAGAAAGTTATAGAAGGAATGAGAGAACGATGGAGCTTGGAAGTTCATTGACCTTGAATTGCCAGAAGATTCGCGAGAGGGCCAATCGAGGACGCATTGTAGATGTCGAATTGGAAGGAAAATAGTAGAGGGTTCGGAGAGAGAGCGAGGCAGGCGGAGATGTGTTGCATCAGGGGAATGTTGAACATCTTGTCACTGAACGCCTAAAATTTTTTTTAAAAAGGAAATTTTACAAGATGAGTTAGAGGAAGGAAAGAAAGAAAGAGTGACAAAGAGAAACCTCGATGAAACCTCTCCGGAGATCCTGCTCAGAATCTGAAGACGGTCCCTTGAGGTATAGACTGAGGAGATCTTGGAGATGCTTCTGTCTCCTCTCCACACAAAGCATTCTCTCTGCCAAATGCTGGATCCCCTCAGGACGGACTGGCGCGGCACTCGCTGTAGCAAAGACAATTTTATTATTCCATAGATCGAAAAGCATTTCGAACGTTTTGCCAATAAGGAAAGTTACTCAAGAGAAAAGGGTGAAAATTCATTTTAAAAAAGTTATTGAAAGGGTATTTACCAAAGAAAAATAATAGTTAAAAATTCGAGTATCACCATCAAATAAACTGTAAAATTGACCAAATAGAGTTCCTTCCTGCTTGCAGATGCCGATGATGGTTGGCTTGAGAGGCGCCTTCTCTCTCAGTTCGGCCACTGTCTTCCCGGGCAAGAAGTCGCCATCGAGTACAGGAGACACGTCTACATTCAAGTCAACATTCAACCTCTCCTTTGCTCTTTTCTTCAACACCACAAAACCATCTCACTCTGAAAAGAGGCACAACAGACCTAGAGCCATGTGTCCATTGCTATCGGCGAGGTTAATTGCAACCGAGAATTCTTCTGCCGGCACTTCCCGAAGTCGTTCCATGCGCTGAACATTTCCATAATGTTCTCTGTCACCTTCTTCAATTGCTTCTCCCACTCACTCTAGCTGAGTCTTCTTCATGCACTCCAAGCTTCTCGGCCATTCTTCTGCAGTTGTCGACCGTCTCAGGAGCCAGGGCCCAACGGGCAAAGGCCGAGCCTCCCAAGATGCACATCTTCGAGAAGAGACCTCAATCACAATCATTCCTTTTGAGGAAGCATGCTGAAGGAACGTGCAATAGATAGAGCGAGAAATAGAGAGATAAATAGATAGAGCGATAGAGAGAAAGTGAGTGTAAAACATTTATTGCTAGCCACGAGCAGAGTCATGACTTGTGCAACTATGGAGAAATTGTAGCTGACAATTTGAGTGCGGGCTAAGCGACAGAAACTCAACGCAAGCAGCGCCGGCGCTGTGACCGATCACAGTGACGTTATCCTGCGGAAGCCAAATTATTCAGGAGGAATTCGGGGAAAAAACTGAAAAAACTTTCATCATCACTCTAACTTTATCTCCTCCGAAGGCAGCGATATTATCCTGAATCCACTGAAGAGCCGCCGTTTGATCCCAGAGACCAAGGTTCCCGGGACAGACAGAGTCACCCGTGGAGTAGAAGCCGAGGTAGCCAAGACGGTACTGGATCGTGACGACAACCACATCTTTGGTCACCTGAAGGAGAGGATGGAGAGAGAGAGAGAAGAGGAAATAAGAGAGCGAGAGAGAAGGAGATGAATGAAGAGAGAGAGAGAAAGAGAGAGAGACAGAGAGAGAGCGAGAGAGAGAGAGATAGAAAGAAGGAGAGGAATTAAGAGAGAGAGCGTAAGGCTGGCTGCTACATACGAGATGTCTGCAGATGCTCTCATCTCCGTATCTCTCCGCTCCTCCGCACACGAATGCTCCGCCATGCACGTACACAATGACAGGAAAACCACCTTAATCCGATTGATTGGGTCGTGAATTGGGAGGAGAGGGATACTGTAAGAAGTTCTTTACTGTTCTCACCCCGGTCAACGGAAGCCCACGTGGGCGTGAAGACATTGAGATAAAGGTGGTGCTCATCCATCTTCGTATCTAACTGAAAAAGATTTAAGGATGGTTACGACGAATGAAAGCAGTTCATTTTTTGACTTTTTTGCACTCCTTCTCTCTCTCGACGTCCACGTGTACCCTTCTTTCATGAGATGGATTACCGCGTTAAATCTAAGTACATATCTGACTTCCGGATCCACATAAGAAGAATCCTTTTGGAATCCACGAGCCACATGTCTAAATGCCTCGTAGACGCCGTTCCACTTATCTGGACATTCTGGTTTCTGAAAATGCTAGAATTGGTTTACGAAATAAGGATAATAAAAGGATGGATGACTTTGAACCGAAGATGCCCGATGGGAGGCTTGGCATAGGGAATTCCGAGAAAAGCGTCGACTCCGCGACTGTGATCCTTCAGCATTCGGAAGCCCGCAACTTGTCCATATTTGGTGTCGACCACGCGAGATCGTCTTCGGCTTTCCATCACGAACAACAAATTGAAATAATATAATTTATGTAATTCATAAACAGAGAACAGAACAAGGAGTCAATGTGTATGAAACGTCGCGTGGACTTCAACTGTTCTTTTCGACTAATGGTTCTCTCGCTCCATTCACTCACTCTTCTCCGCATTCCTATCAATGAGGAAAAGAACACGTGAGCTGAACTGATGAAGAGTAGTTTTGACGCCACGAGAAAGCAGAGAAATTGATAAGAGGTAGAGAGAGAGAGAGAGAATGATCAGTGTTCATCCATTCGGCTCAACTTAGTTTGCCTCAAATTTGTTTACCAGAGATTCCATTCCATCAGTCAAAAATCAATGATTTATCAGTGCGAAAAGCAACAAGATAACGAACAGCGCGGTAAGACAAAATACCACATTCCCATAACATTTATAAATATCATGTTACCATAACAACAAAACCAGAAGACCTGGAAAAGCAGCAAGGAAGGGGGGGGGAGGGAAATGGAGAGTGCTGTGTATAACCATTGCAAGCTGCTTTTGCATTTGCTTTCAGCACTCATCTTCTTCCAGCCAATTCAATCCTTCTCTCTCGTCGTGGGAGGCCAAAACTCGCCACCCTGAGAAGAACCAATTTGCACTTCCAGACAGGCTCTTCTAATTCTAAACTTGTTGAGTGCCTTTCCGAGTACCTCAACAATCTCCACGTCGAGATGATTAGAAGGCTCACCTATGATCGAGAAATTCGGGCTGAAAAGATCACATTGCTGAATTCCCTTCCCAACATGAATTTCTACTCCTCTAACTATTATAAAGAGCGATGCAGCCGTTATCTGACTTCATCGTTATCCTTAAACTATTCTTCTCTCTAGAGCTCATCATTTGTTCTTATTCTGTGTAACATGAATATTTAACTGTATTGTGCAGCCTAAAAGTCTAATAAAAATCAAAACTTACATATGTAGAAGCAGCGAGAGCTAGAAGCATACTGAGAGAAGCAAAAAGGGGAAGAGAGAGAGAGAGACAGACAGAGAGAAGAAGAGGGAGAGCGGGAGAGAGAGACAGAGAGGAAGAGAGAGAGAAAGACGGTGCACGGCGGGTCATAGGCCGAGCAGAGGATCTTCAGTTGTGGCATTATAAACCTTCACAAGAAAAAGTGAGATGCAGATTGATTCACGAGAAGTCATTCATCGAGAGGACACAAGATAAATGATGGGGCAATCGAAATGGCTGAGAAGTCTCTTGACGATGGGTAGACAATGAATGATCAATGCACAGCTACATAAAGTGTTGAAAGAGAACGATACCATGTCCTTTCGCCATTCTTATTTTTTTCTAATATGCGTAGATTCTCTGCAATGTACATACATATACCAGTTCCCAAGGCGAGATCACTATCCCTCTATGACTCATCATAGTATGCATCTTGCCGGAGGAGAAGGAGCTGAAACACAAAGAAATATAAAAGCCCAAGGATCTCTGCCTATCTTTCTCCCATTGTCACTTTTCAGCTCCTTCCCTCTCTCCTATGTCGCAATATGAATTTTGTTCTCTATCTATTTATGTATTTATCGTACATGAATATTTCAGTATTGCAGCACAAATATGTGAAAGAAAAATACAATTCCTGTAGGTGCCAACACCAAAACTGAGAGAGAGAGGGAGAGATCTATTGATACATCAATAAATGGTAAGAATAGGAAATATTCTCATAAGCATGGAAAAATAAGCAAGGAACACGAAGGGAGGAGTGAGCGAAAAGGTTTACGACATTTTTTTATTATACCTTAGGAAAACTTTAACTTAGGACTATTTCTTTTTGGATTTCATAAAAGAATAAATTAGTTATGAATGATGAGTGATTAGCTACAAGAAATTAAAACTTTAAAAGAACTTATGAGTGCAAATCAAATTAGGAGTGTTACATAAACATTCCCGGTATTTATAGCTACCTAAAGGTCAAAAGAAAATCAAGACATTATTGTTCGTTGATTAACATATGTAAATCATTTATGTGGTTAACTGATTTGAATGGAAAACAATCGCCTAATGTAACATAGAATGATACAAGTTACTCCTCGTTGAAGCATGCCATTATAGCACGCTTCTGTTTCTGACTTAGCATAATCATGATGTTTAGCAGCCAACTAACGGAATAACGGTTGCTCCGTCTAGAGAAATCTTTCAGAAGAGCTGGGAATTTCTTGCCAAATGGTCGAGGAATCAAAATGAAAACGCTACGATAGAACCTGATGGTACGGATGGCCTTCCTGGCAACAAGTTTCACGGTGTCCTCATTCACAGGCCTCTTCGCACGTGTTCTGGTTCTGTTGCTGTTTGTTTCACTGAAATTTAAAGTACACACACATACAAATATATATATATATATATATATATATATATATATATTTATTTAATCTAAAATGAAACTATTTGCAATGGCCTTTACTTTTTTAAAGTTTATAATGTGATAGCACTGACTTTCCAAACTTCTCCTCGACATTCTGCTCGATCTCATTCTTATGAGTGGAGTAGCGAAGGTATTGTAGAATGGTGCGAGCCGAGAATTCTTGTAGTTTTCTACTATTATATCTTCGGATAAGGTTGGCGAATTTCGTTCCAAAAGGTTTCGGACGGTTGATGGCGATGTCGATCCAGTTTGGCTGCTTGAAGAATGGATCTTTTGATGTCGCAGTCCATTGTTGCCGCTCGTCTTCGTCTGGACCGCGGCGGAGTAAAGACGATCTAAAAATTTAGATACATTAGTCATTTATTTAAATGTTTTTTTTAAATAAGAAATTGCATGCATAAATGTACATATGTACCTTCGTGATTCTTCATCACTTTTAATATAAATTCTTCGAAGATGCCTATGCGACGATGTCGAGATGTCGTCATCGGCTGATCTTTAAAAGGTTTTTTTGTTAATTAACTAAGTAATTTTTAATAAATACTAAGTTGTATTGATTAGTAAAAAAAAATACATTGCTTACGTACTTAAGATACTTAAAATACATTGACTGTTGTTCCGGTATGAAAGGAAGCCGAGGAGTCCGTCTCGCTAAATTCATCGACATAGTCGCGGTTGGCCGCGCCTATTCGATTGGCGGAAACCTAAACATTGGGAAGATATGTTGTTTATTCAAAATAAATTTATGATTAGTTGTTAATCCATGTGTTTATGAAAAATTAATTTTAAAAATAATCGTTATAAATATACATGCAGTAGATTTATTTGCTGACAAATTCGTTATTGAGAAGATATGTATTAACATAACAGAATTGTGATAAATGTTTTAATTCAACAATTAAGTGTGTAACCTTCCCATTGATTCATGAAGTGGTTGTGCAACCACTTGTTCAACATGATGAGCAGTGTTCACTCCATGATGTCCATCAGAGAGGGTTGCTTCAGGGGACGAATGGCTAAGTGTTATCATAAGAAAGTTATTTAATTTGCTTTTAGGTTTATTTAAAAGCGTCAGAATTGCTTACCGTTCATTCCTGCAGTGGCAGCCGATGTCAATTCATAAAGCAGAACATCTGACATTGAAGGCGACAGCTGTAAAAGAATGCTAATGTAGCTGTGCATTGATCATTCATTGTCTACCCATCGTCAAGAGACTTCTCAGCCATTTCGATTGCCCCATCATTTATCTTGTGTCCTCTCGATGAATGACTTCTCGTGAATCAATCTGCATCTCACTTTTTCTTGTGAAGGTTTATAATGCCACAACTGAAGATCCTCTGCTCGGCCTATGACCCGCTGGGCACCGTCTTTCTCTCTCTCTTCCTCTCTGTCTCTCTCTCCCGCTCTCCCTCTTCTTCTCTCTGTCTGTCTCTCTCTCTCTTCCACTTTTTGCTTCTCTCAGTATGCTCGCCAAGGCGACATTAGCGATCCTGCTAATTATAGACCCATTTCCCTTACCTCAGGCATTTCTAAAACATTTGAGCGCATTGTGTGCAAGCAGCTATTTGCTTATCTTGATGAACATGGCCTCCTCTCTCCTTCTCACAATCAGATGATCGACTCAAACATAAAAACAACAAAAAGTCAGTCAGTGGCTGGTAATGAATGATAAAGGGAAGTCGAAGAGTGAAAACACAGATGAAGAAGAAGAATAATAACAAGTGTCATCACAACGGACACCGGTATAGTCAGGAGGGAGAGTTATAAGTCGATCGGAGGGAGCAGCTCGGAATCAGGCTAAGAAAAGATGCAATACTTTTAAATATAGTACCTACATACATAGCTATTATGATTCAATAATTCTTCGACATTAATTCATTTTCTTGCAAATGTATCACACTTGCGAAGATTTCTTGGGTTGACTCGAATGCAAACAGAAACGTACTAGGTTATATTCTACAAAAAATGCGAGTATCAGTCTCGAGAGTCTCGAGCTGACTCGAATGAGCTATCTGGTCGGCCTTGGTGGACGAGATACAGAACCCTCTAATGCCCAACTTTTCGCCAAACTCCTTTTTTTACAATTAGTACTAAAAAGCCTCAATTTTTGTCGGTTTAAAATGTAATTAAATAATCATACGCAACAACAAGTTCATATACTGATAAATTCAGGGATGCTTATAAAACTTTGTATGATTTTGATTATATCCGGATTTCTTCATTGCGATTCATATTTTTCGTTCATTTCTAAATTTTACATGAGAGAACAAGAATAATTATGCATTAAAAATGCCGACAAGAATATTTAAAGTAATGAAATGAACTACAAACCGACGATATGTAAATACGGCAAAACATTGGGATTGAAAACTCTTCATCTCGAGAAGCTCTTGGCAATGAATGGTTCATCGTCATCTGCTATTATGTATTATCCTATCCATATCACTCTATACAATTCCCTGTCTCTGATGGTTTTACAATATAAGATATTACATGTAACCCATCCCTTCCTGCCGCCTTCAGCTATATTTTAATTTGATTTCTCTGTTCGTTTTTTTCTGTCTTTCTTTCTCTATCCCTTCCCAACCTCCATTTCCTTCGTGCTCACCATCCCAATTCCTTGTTCCAAATATCTTCGCGTCTCCTCATTTCTTCATCATTTCTACAGTAGTAAAAGGTGTGAGATTTGACAAAAAAATTTAAATAACAAAAGAGAAATAAGAACGGTGTCAATAAGTCTTCTATTGTTAGAAATTTGATCTTGTTGAAAATGAATATTGATTGGGCTCATTGCTAGGTGGTTTATTATTCAATCTTAATTGCCACAAAAGCTTACGAATAGAATTTTCTTGAATGATTATTAACGAAGAGCATCGAAACGATTTGCGTGACAAAAGTTGGGAGGACTCGGAAGCATAGAAGGACTGCTGAATTTCTTATTAGTCTTTTTGGCTAAATGACTATTGACACTTCCATCTAAGATATCCTGGGAGTTATCGATGTTCAGAGTGCCGGCCAAGTACGGTACAAATTGCCATCTGAAGAGCGCCGTTCTTCGTTTTGTTGCCGCCGATATAGCCAGTCCTGTGAACGAAGACGCAGCCATCAATGCCAGTGTATCGCGAGAGATCTTCATTGTTCAGGCCCCACCACGACTATGGCAGGTGGCGTCTAAAAAAATTCATTTCGTTATATATATATATATATATATATATATATATATTAAAAATTGAATAAAATCTTCTGCTCTATCCGCACATTCGGAAATGCACCATATCTTAAAAAAAATTCACACAAGACCAAAGGCATTGGTTAAACAAGATTGTAAACTTACCCTTCTTTTCTTCATAATAGAAAAGTGCGTCTTCCACGGAATTCCACGAACTCCGTCGCAATCCGATAGCACGATTATCTGGCCCGATTCGTAAGTCCAAACAAAAATAATTAATAGCTAAACCATGAATAAGGGAAATGTAGGCCGCCTTATTTTCAAGAATAAGAAAAAAAAACGACAAAACCTACGAGGCATCTTTCATCCACTGCCTTCTCAATGATTTCTCGAGCGGGCCACCACACTTTAGCGATGTATTCGTTCTGTTCAAGGCAAGATTCAGACGAGTCGCTGCCGAGTCGCTCTCTCGGCTTAAAAAAAAATATTAGAAATAAAAATTCTGAAATCCTTATAACATCCTTTTTCTCTCTCTTCACATTGCCATGCTCTATTGCAACAAAAGAGCCACATGATGAACAAGAATATGCCTACCAGCGAGGCGGTCTCACTGTTGCATTCTGAAGACGGCCGCGAAATCAGCAAGCCTTCCGCGAGCTGGTCAATGTACTTTAGAAATTCACCTCCAATCAGCGCGGATGCTTGATGAAATCTGATTGAGTACAATAAAGCCCTAAAGTGACGTCATTGTTCATTGAACAAGGAAAGGTCAACTGGATCATAGAATCAAATATCAGAAGTGATGTTTACTACCTCTCATCGTACACCGCATCGGGCACCGTCTTGCCATTCGGGTTAAGCTCGCTGACGAGTTTGCAGCGACCGACAGCGACAAATGGGCTGCTGAAGAAATGGCGATTCATGATTACAGCTTTTGTTCTAAGAAATCTGCCAAATGATTGGGAAACAATGCCATTTTGCGTATTTCCTTTTGTATTCCGTATTATTTGAATTGAACATGTATATTGTGCCTTTAAAAAAAGGCAACAAAGCAAATGATCTGTCACCTTGACAACAATGATGAGCCGTTGTCAACTCGGTCGATTTCTTGGATGAAGCCTTTATAGACTCGCGAGAAGATCATAGTGACCTTCTCGTTTCGTTCCTATAACGAATTATGCTTATAATTTCGAATTAAAGATCGATGATAAATAAATAAATAAATATTCAAGCAAGTTGACATGAATTTCGAGACGCTGTGCAATGAGGCGCCTGCCGTGGAAAGCGAAGACGAGGCCAGCAGACGATAAGAGAGTGTGGTATGGAATGCCCTTGAGCGTGCTCATTGAATGTTTAAAGCCCGGTTTATGATGATCATAACGGCGTGTTGCGTGATTGAAGACGCCTTAATAATAAAAGTAGCCATAAAAAAGGCAATTAACAGTAAATGTCATTAAAGAGTTACGTACATGCATACATTCACATGAACGTGAACATGCACTTATAGCAGAGTGTTGCTCCGCACAGAAACTGGTTGATTATTAAGACATTCTCTTCTAACCGCCGACGTCGATAAGGACATCGCACTCTCGAGCACTTTTGGATTACGACTTCTGAAAAACGTCAGCTTAATTAGAAGAAGTTAAAAATGTGCGTAAATAATAAAAAAAGTCGGACCTTACAACTTGGTAACTCTTAAAGTCGGGAAGTTGTTTCAGCATAAAGCATGCAAGAGCTTCGTCCGCGTGAAATTTGCCTCAAAATATAGCTCACCATAGTATGACAGGAGTGCGGAGATGAGACAGTGTGAGGGGAGGATGTCCGCTGGCGATTTCGTAATACGGCGCGGCGATTTCGCATTCGCAACAGACATCACGCGGAACGTGCGAGATGAGAGAGAAGGCAGAGACAGAGAGACAAAGAAAGCTGCATGAAAGGGAGGCTGGGAGAGAGGCGTGTAACCGAGTAAGAAAAAGTGAATTCTTGCAATCTCTGCGACTAAGAGAGAGAAAGAGGAATCTTTTTTTAGATCCAACTGAGATCAGCCGGCTGGTTCATCTCCCTTTCACTGATGGTGGCTGATAAAGCCAGCCTCAGATATCCCTGCTGTCTCCTCTCTCAGAAGCTCCTCTGCTCGACCGATGAGCCGCCAGACTGCTTTTCTCCCTCTCTCTCTCTATCTCCGCTTTTTTTTCTTATTCTTGAAAATAAGGCGGCCTACATTTCCCTTATTCATGGTTTAGCTATTAATTATTTTTGTTTGGACTTACGAATCGGGCCAGATAATCGTGCTATCGGATAGCGACGGAGTTCGTGGAATTCCGTGGAAGACGCACTTTTTCTATTATGAAGAAAAGAAGGGTAAGTTTACAATCTTGTTTAACCAATGCCTTTGGTCTTGTGTGAATTTTTTTTAAGATATGGTGCATTTCCGAATGTGCGGATAGAGCAGAAGATTTTATTCAATTTTTAATATATATATATATATATATATATATATATATATATATATATAACGAAATGAATTTTTTTAGACGCCACCTGCCATAGTCGTGGTGGGGCCTGAACAATGAAGATCTCTCGCGATACACTGGCATTGATGGCTGCGTCTTCGTTCACAGGACTGGCTATATCGGCGGCAACAAAACGAAGAACGGCGCTCTTCAGATGGCAATTTGTACCGTACTTGGCCGGCACTCTGAACATCGATAACTCCCAGGATATCTTAGATGGAAGTGTCAATAGTCATTTAGCCAAAAAGACTAATAAGAAATTCAGCAGTCCTTCTATGCTTCCGAGTCCTCCCAACTTTTGTCACGCAAATCGTTTCGATGCTCTTCGTTAATAATCATTCAAGAAAATTCTATTCGTAAGCTTTTGCGGCAATTAAGATTGAATAATAAACCACCTAGCAATGTTCATTTTCAACAAGATCAAATTTCTAACAATAGAAGACTTATTGACACCGTTCTTATTTCTCTTTTGTTATTTAAATTTTTTTTGTCAAATCTCACACCTTTTACTACTGTAGAAATGATGAAGAAATGAGGAGACGCGAAGATATTTGGAACAAGGAATTGGGATGGTGAGCACGAAGGAAATGGAGGTTGGGAAGGGATAGAGAAAGAAAGACAGAAAAAAACGAACAGAGAAATCAAATTAAAATATAGCTGAAGGCGGCAGGAAGGTTACATGTAATATCTTATATTGTAAAACCATCAGAGACAGGGAATTGTATAGAGTGATATGGATAGGATATAGCAGATGACGATGAACCATTCATTGCCAAGAGCTTCTCGAGATGAAGAGTTTTCAATCCCAATGTTTTGCCGTATTTACATATCGTCGGTTTGTAGTTCATTTCATTACTTTGAATATTCTTGTCGGCATTTTTAATGCATAATTATTCTTGTTCTCTCATGTAAAATTTAGAAATGAACGAAAAATATGAATCGCAATGAAGAAATCCGGATATAATCAAAATCATACAAAGTTTTATAAGCATCCCTGAATTTATCAGTATATGAACTTGTTGTTGCGTATGAATATTTAATTACATTTTAAACCGACAAAAATTGAGGCTTTTTAGTACTAATTGTAAAAAAAAGGAGTTTGGCGAAAAGTTGGGCATTAGAGGGTTCTGTATCTCGTCCACCAAGGCCGACCAGATAGCTCATTCGAGTCAGCTCGAGACTCTCGAGACTGATACTCGCATTTTTTGTAGAATATAACCTAGTACGTTTCTGTTTGCATTCGAGTCAGCCCAAGAAATCTTCGCAAGTGTGATACATTTGCAAGAAAATGAATTAATGTCGAAGAATTATTGAATCATAATAGCTATGTATGTAGGTACTATATTTAAAAGTATTGCATTTTCCGAGTTCAATTAAAAGTGCATTTCTGGAAAGGTACAAGGAGGTTCAACATTTTAAAGTTGATGAATTGAATGACAAGAGAAATCAAAAGACTTCTTCAGTCGTGTCCTTCACAAGAACAATTTTGTTTAGCATGCATTTGTTTAAGTGAATGCACTAGGGTTCATCTTGGGAGTATAAAAGCGGCTTTCGCACGGGAGCAATTTCATTCACTTCTTTTCTCGGCCCCGCCTGCACCCGGTCTCTTCTTACTGATCTCTACCAGATTGCGGTGGTTCGTTTATATATTTGTTTATCTGCATTGTTTTAATAAATTAATAGATAAGGGAGAGACACTTAACCGAGAGAATTGCGCAATCAGATAAATAAGAGGCTCGCAACAAGGCGGCCAATGTGATGCATAGGGCACCAAAAAAAAAGAACATTAGAAAGGAAGTAAAATATATATCACAATTAATTAGTTGCCATAATTATAACACGAATAGATAATTCAACGAGAGAGGACATGATTCTTAATGAGAAGGCGAGCAGATGGCAACGATAAATCAAAAATCTTGTCGGGCAATCTATTCCAAGAGTCGACAATCCTATTTGCAAAAAAGTTCATATGACGCGATTTGCGAGAGTATCAAAAAGGCCGGGGACCCGGCAAAATTAGATTTCGCTTAAAAGCTGTTTATAGGTACTTTTTAACACGGGGAAACGAATGGAATGGGTCCGGGAGTCTAAAAACGCCATTTCGGCGAGCTGTGCGAGATTTAAAATGTGAGTGCCCGGTGAGGCTTGCCGAGATGGCCGCACATTCGCGTTCGCTGTTTCGCGCAAAATAAAGCTATTTTCGTGAAATTTTGGTATTACATAGACAAGATATTGTTTTAAAAAGCTACTCAATTAGAATTTGAAAATATTCACTTTTAGGACCTCAGCGGCCTCTAGACTTTGAGGAAGCGTCGTTAGCTTAAATGGCATTATGTCATGGGTTTTCTATTTTAAGTTGTAGAGCTGAAAATTCTCTATCGAATGAGCTATCGTGTGCCTGATATTCACGAGGTCTAAGATGTTTCTCAGCCATTTAACTGTTCAGTACCAGCGCATCGGCGCGCACTTCGCATATGCGCTGCCCCCGCTGGAAGTCCAACTCAATCGATATTCCGCCGAAAGGCACTTGAGGAAACTTCTTTCGTGCATTAACGTATCTTTTCACTTTTTCCTTTTAATGTCTTGTATAAGATGGTTTGTTTTATGTATCTTTCGTTATGTATATTCTGTTATAATACAGCTTTCCTCGCTTATTTAGCTATAATGAGCTGTTTTGTATCTCGTGGATTCGCTCCATCGGTGTCAGCGTCGTTTCGTTTTCGCCCACGTACTACCTGCGATGGAACGTTCATCAAGTCTGTTATTATACTTGTAAATATGTTATTTTTTCCCCATTTATAACCAGTCAGTCAAATGAGCGCATAAAATTATAACCACGGATGTCCGACGCATGCACAAGAAGCGAGCAAAAACGAAAAACCTCACAGAACTTTATCCCATTCAGTTGTGGTTAAGCTAGCCCCCTCCCACTGTTGCGCTGTCCAGACTCCAGAGGATCATTGGAACTAACGCTAATATAAAAAGGGCGGGGGGCTGTTTAACTATTAGGGAGGAAGCAGGTAAAGCTTGCTTTTGCTGTTTAACTGCTCTCTCGGTCGGAACCTCCCTCGGTCATCGCTGCCTTCATACTCTCTCTATATCGAAAAAGCCGGATAGTGTCGGTTGCGTGACTCGTTATGCATGCTTCCAAACGCCTACGAATTCTTCCTTGAAAATGTCAGGAAACAACTCTGAGTAAAAAGGCGCCCTAAAAAAGGCGGATATTTTGAATGCCGAACCACTTTTACCGAGTGCTGTGCAACACTGACCCAGTCAGTTAGATAATGGGATGACAAGGGAGGGCTAATGTGAAGACCCTTGCTGTCTAAAATTAAAGTTATCTGTTTTATGCCGATCGGTCAGCTTATAATTAAGTTTCATAATTATAAGATTCAGCTATCAATGGCTTATGTGTACTTTCTTTTCTCGACGTAAGAGTAATGCAGAATTTCCACGCTTCTCGATGATGCTGATTGCGAGCTCTATGGGTGCAGGAACAAAGCAGACTTGCTTTTCATTCGCGGTGTTGCAGAGTATTACGATTGGGACGATTTGGTGACTAAATGCAATCAAAGTTTTTTTTAAACACTTTCTAACAGAAGTCTTTTCAAGCAAACCTGAACCAAATCTAGTTTTTAACATTTCAGCCCGATGATGTACTCGAGTCTTGTGTCTGTGAGACCCATTTGTATGAGTTGGGCGAAGGATGGGAAGATCAGAATTACAAGCATGTACTGACTAAGGTGCAGCTAATAACAGATTATTATTATAAAACGAAAACGAATACAGAAGCGACACTATTGCTGTTCTGTACCGGATGGTCACCGCACGAAGAAAACTGTTTAATCAAGAGTTAAATCTAAATATTTCAGATCGCCACAGAGCAGTGCTGGGCCGCGGAGAAGAGGGCGGATGCGGCCATGATTGTGAAGCAGATGTGCGCAGTTGCGGAAAACGGGCGCCCCAGATTTCGTCCAAGACAAATACCAACAACGCAGCAGGCTCACGGAGTGGTATTGCGACAACTGAAGCTCTTGCAAGCATTTCCCGATATGAAGGGAAATCGAGGAGTGAAGGATTCGGGAGTGCCGGAAGTGGACGAGGAGGAGGAGGATGAAGAACCATTCACCCCAGACCCTGAGGAGCTTGTGAGCAAAATTGAGAGCATGAAGGGCGAACTTTTCGCAACAGATGAGGTATCCCTTGAGCCCGCTAAGAAGATTAAGAAGTAATTTGAATAATCAACAAGGTTTTACCGTTCTGAATTTTTTAATGTATTTAATTTCTAATTATTGGTTGTTGCTATCGGTTTCATTAAAGTTATATTTTCGCTTAATTTTTGCATATTATTAAATAAAAGTGAATAAAGAACGGAGATGCACGAAAGAAGTTTCCTCAAGTGCCTTTCGGCGGAATATCGATTGAGTTGGACTTCCAGCGGGGGCAGCGCATATGCGAAGTGCGCGCCGATGCGCTGGTACTGAACAGTTAAATGGCTGAGAAACATCTTAGACCTCGTGAATATCAGGCACACGATAGCTCATTCGATAGAGAATTTTCAGCTCTACAACTTAAAATAGAAAACCCATGACATAATGCCATTTAAGCTAACGACGCTTCCTCAAAGTCTAGAGGCCGCTGAGGTCCTAAAAGTGAATATTTTCAAATTCTAATTGAGTAGCTTTTTAAAACAATATCTTGTCTATTTAATACCAAAATTTCACGAAAATAGCTTTATTTTGCGCGAAACAGCGAACGCGAATGTGCGGCCATCTCGGCAAGCCTCACCGGGCACTCACATTTAAAATCTCGCACAGCTCGCCGAAATGGCGTTTTTAGACTCCCGGACCCATTCCATTCGTTTCCCCGTGTTAAAAAGTACCTATAAACAGCTTTTAAGCGAAATCTAATTTTGCCGGGTCCCCGGCTCTTAAGCGTCCTTACGATTCTCTCGCAAATCGCGTCATATACATGCTAGAATGAAACTTGAACTTACGCAGCTTAAAGCGATGTCCTCTAGTAAACCCAACTGGTGAGAAACTAAATATATCAGTTGACTTGATACCATATAGGCCTTTAACAATCTTATAAGCAACGACAAGGTCATTAATCTCACGGCGGGCATAGAGTGGCTCTATATTTACAAACGCTAAACGCTCACTGTAGGGGAGGAGGGAGAGACCGCATCTTTTAAAGGCAAGTCGCGTGAAGCGCTTCTGAATGTTCTCAATCTGGTTAATAAGGTAAATTTGGCTAGGGGACCATACTTCCATGCAAAATTCAAGTAAAGGGCGAACATAAATGACAAATAAACGAACTAGAAAAGTGATATTGCGAGATCTAAAGTTCCTTAGTATATGGAAGAAAGCTCTAGTTGCTCGTCTACAAATCAAATCAATATGGTTTTGGAAAGAAAGATCATTAGACATTTTGAAACCCAAGGTCACGATAAGACGAAGTGGGAGGTATAGGCTGAGAAAGTAGGGTAGGTTGAAAGGGTGGGTGGGCTGGTCCAATGGCCATGAACATCGTCTTCTTGAAGTTGATGGCGAGTCCCCAGTCGGATGACCACTCGGCAACACAGTCGAGAGCGCGCTGCAGAAGCACAGTATCTGCAACAGTATATATTTTAGCATCATCAGCATAAAGTGTACAGAATGAGCCAATGGGTAAGTAGTCGGGAAGGTCATTAATGTAAAGAAGAAACATAAGTGGGCCACAGACGCTTCCCTGAGGGACTCCAGAAGGAACCGCGTATTCATAGGAAAGTTCCCCGTCCACTATTACCCGCTGTGTTCTATCGGTGAGGAAAGAAGAGAGCCAACGGAGGAGAGAGCCAGATATACCATAGCAGGAGAGCTTCTTAATAAGAAATGGGAGAGGGATAGTGTCAAATGCTTTAGAATAGTCAATATAGACAGCAGATACAAAGGAGGACGAGTCAACCGCGGAGTGCCAGGTGGAGAGAGAGGAAAGCAGAGCAGAGGCGCATGATTTTCTCCTACGAAAGCCGTGCTGAGAAGGAGAGAGGAGGCCATGTTCATCAAGATAAGCAAATAGCTGCTTGCACACAATGCGCTCAAATGTTTTAGAAATGCCTGAGGTAAGGGAAATTAGTCTATAATTAGCAGGATCGCTAATGTCGCCTTGGCGCTTATAAATGGGCTTAACATGAGCTGTTTTCCAGAGAGAAGGACAAATGCCATGAAGGAGGAATCGGTTAAAAAGTATAGTAAGAGGAACAGAGATAGCTACAGAAGTGCCTTTAAGAAATGCATAGGGAACTCCGTCAAGAGTACAAGAGTTTCGAAGGGGAAGACTTCTAAGCATATGGTGAACTGTAACGGCTGAGAAGTCTAAATAATCAGTTCGTGCAGATGTCCTAGATGGGAAGGAATTACATGCAGATGGTGAGTGAATGGAGGAGGAGTAGGATAATTGGAAAGAATTAGCAAAGCAGATAGCCTTTTCGGAGTTGTCAGTCAAAGTGCGGCCAGAAACACGATCTTTAATTGCACTAATAGTAGGTTTTGCCTTGACGCGGCCGTTAACAAAGCTGAAGAATGAACGAATAGAACATGATGAGACGGCACGTTTCTCTTGGTCACGCTGATAAATACGTATAGCACGTCTAAGCCTAGATGAGGAACGGAGAAAAGGTTGCTTGCCGTGGGCATGGGAGGATCGGTATAGCTTACGACATTTACGAAGGAGCCTGTTAATACGAGAAGGGTAACGAACATTCTTAGGTTTAATTTTTATAAGGGGAACTGTAACAGCTATAATTTCATGAATGATTGACAAAAATGTGTTGTATAAAATATCGGGGTCAGTATAATCGGAGAAAACAAGATTCCAGTCAAACGAAGAGATGAGAGCGGAGGCATATTCAAAATTGGCCTTGCGATAATTGGGGATTACAAGAGGAGGAGCAGCGGAAGACGGGAAGCAGACATCAAATTTTACGAGGCAGTGATCAAAGGAAGGGAGAGGTGGTTGAATATTACATTCCGCGATGAGACTAGGATCATTTGAGAACAAGAGATCTAGAATATTATCTTGGCGCGTAGGCGAGAGAACAAGCTGAGTAAGGCCGATGCTGGTGGCAAAGGAGAGCAGCTGGGAGGAGGGATGAAGGGGGGAGAGAGGCGAGCTAGGCGAATGAAGTTTCCAATTAATTTCGTGACAATTAAAGTCGCCGCAGAGAAGAAAGTGATTAGTACAATTTGCATAAATTGAGCCAACATGCTCCAAGCACTCGGAAAAAGACTCGTTAGAGCAGCTTGGACTGCGGTAGACTGAAACAATTGTAACGGATTTGGAGAGCCTGCCAGAAGCACAGACACAAACAGCGACAAGTTGGCAGTATGGAGAGAATGAACATGAAGAAACAAGAGATGAGGGAAACCGGGCAGAGACTAGACAAGCCACCCCACCACCGGGACTAGGGGAAAGGCGATCTGAGCGAAAAACTTGTTATGTTCCATTCAAAGACAGAGAGGAGTCTTGCAGACGGTCAGGGGAGGCCCAAGTTTCAGACATAGCAAGTACATCAATAGGATGTGAGGATAACAAAAAGTGCAATATATCAAGCTTAGAGACTACTGATCTGAAATTTGCATGATAGCAGTGGATAAGAGAGTTAGAAAGAGCAAGGCACGGATCAGGAAGTTTTGTCAATTTAGTTTTTCTGTTTGCGATTTTAGAAGGGCTATCCCGGATTCCTAGACCTCAATTAGAAGGGGAGGAGGGAAACTGAGATTGGTTTGGCGGTGGCGGAGGGGTGCTCTTGTTGTCCAGCCGCTTGGCGCCGGTTGCCTCAACGTCCTCGTCTCCCATGTGCTCATCGTCCTCGGCGAGTGGCTGGAGGCTACGCTTGCCCGGCCGACGCGCGCCTGATGAGGCGAGCTTCATCAGCGCGTTCACGAGATTGCGACGCGGGAGCTGCACCCTCCTGGCCCTGCCATGAGGCGTCGGAGGGGGCACGCGGAGAGGGCCAGAGCCTGTAGTCAGAGATGGAGAGGACGCACCAGGCAGTTCTGAGGCAGCCTTGCGCCTGCGGTTCGAGTTGTGAAAAGTCCGGGAGGAAATCTGGCCATTAGACAGAGAGAGGCCACTGCCAGGAGCAGTGGCATTTTGAGAGAGAGAAGAGGCAGAGAGAGAAGAGGCAGAAAGAGAAGAGGATGAGGCTTTTGCCTTGGAGAGATTGTTTTGAGACCGCTCAGTGAGGGGGCGCGGGTTACGCAATTCCACAACACGTTCATCGCGGACAACGTACTGGAGCATTCCAACCTCGGCATTGAGTCGGCCAGCCTCTTTGCGAGCAGCCGTTTCCTGCGCGAGCTGCTCGGGAGTGAGGTCTCGCCGACAGTAAGCATGAGGATGAGCGGCGATCTCGGGGTGCTTCTTGGCCCGGGCAACGGCAAGGAACGACTCGCGGAGAGAGTTGGAGGGGAACTCGACCTTGATAATGCGTGGGGCGCTCTTACCATGACGGTGTGTGGAGATTTCCCCTTTTTGCAGGGAGGAAGTCAGAAGAGCATCTTGAGAGATCTCAATGATCTCAGAGACTATCCTGATATCATTCTCATTAGTTGCAATCTCGTTCTCCTTCTCAGGAAAGTACTTTAGCACCGCTCTCTTTGCCTTCTCCTCCAGCATGTCCCTTCTCCCATAGAGGGCGGAAGAGACAGCTGCAGTAATCTGCTGGATTGAGGGAGGAGAGGTTCCGAGAACGGGCGGCAGGTGAGACATGGCAACGTGCGAATATAGAGGTTGAGAGACAGACTGAGAATGAGAGACAGACTGAGAATGAGAGACGGGTAGAGAAGACAGAGATGACGTGTGAGAAGAGGAGAGAAGACGGTTGACTGTTTCAATTAGCGCCTTGTTGGAGGCCACCAATTCAGAGACATTCGAAGACAGAGATGAGATTGATTGAGACTGACGAGGGAACCATCTAAGCGTAAGGTGGCGGATTTTGATCGCACCTGTCCAGATCGATTACTACGGTCGAAAAAATAATTCTGGCATTTTCAATTTTTCCTAAATAGCCTCTGGCGATTTTATATTGATTTTTAAAAATTTGCATAAATTGAGGATGTCGGTTGCTGACCAATGTTTGCCATTGTCGGTATCTTGCTTGTGACTAAAAATATGGCATTCGTGGCGCAGTAGGTTGCACGCTCACTTACAATTTTGAGCGTCACAGGTTCGAACCCCATTCGGTTGAAATTTTTGCTGCAGTTTGGAAATTCAAGTTTGGAGAAGTACATACGAAAAAATTTATGCCGTTGAGAGGTGTTCACTTCGCTCCTGTTTTCGAATCCACAAAGACCTAAATAGTTTGGAAAACAGAAATAAGTCTTCTTCCACGTCTGGAACAAGGTGGCCCATTAATGTACTGTTGAAAATGAGGTCAGAATTAAAAAAAAATAACCTTGATATTTGCGTTCCTCGCACCAAATAACCCCCTATGGTGATTTTGGGGGAAAAACTTTTTTCATCAATTGAGGCAGGTCATTTGGGTTATACTATGGATGGCTTCGCAACAATGGGCGAAGGGTACACCTTCCAACACCCTGTGCCCTTACAGACAAGTAGAAAGCTATTGTTACATAAATTTTAAGTGTATACGAACCCTCTCATCTGAAAAATTTTTTCGTATGTACTTCTCCAAACTTGAATTCCGCAACTGTAGGAGGTACAATTGTACTATTCCTACCCCTGAAGTCGAACTAATTTTTTTCAAAAAACTTTTTAAATAGAAATTCACCCCAAGGTGGTTTTCGGTACGGGGAATACGAATAACATGTATATTTGTTATCATGAGCTCATTTTTAGCTAGGCAAGTTTAGAGAGGTGAGATTCTCACTTTGCGATGGTGGTTGAGCCAAGCCAGAAAAAGAAATGAGTATGATATTCGTTTTCCCATGCTGAAAACCACCCTGGAATGAATTTCAAGGAAAATTTTTTTTTATGAAGTTCGACCTCTGGCGTGGGAATGGTACAATGGTACCCGTAGCAAAACGTTTCAACCGAATGTGGTTCGAACCTGTGACGTTCAAAATTGTAAGCGAGCACGTAACCCACTGCGCCCCGCAAGCCTATTCAATTGCTTAAGAAAGACATTGACAGTGCTAAAGCCACCAAATACCGCGATTTAATGCAAACTTTAAAAATCAATATAAAATCGCCGGAGGCTATTTAGGAAAAAGTGAAAATGGTTATCATCATTTCTCCACTTGGACTATCGATCTAGACAAGTGCGATCAAAATCCGCCACCTTATGCTTAGATGGTTCCCTTGTAAGTCCAGAGCCAAGAATACTTCAGTGTTCCGGGCGGGAATCGAACCGGGGACCTTTCGCGTACTAGTCAATCGCACTATCCATAAGGCCATGCGGCCGAGACGTCAGCATATCTTCACGAATATTGAAGTACACAGAGACAGATACAGAGAGACACATGAATCACTGCCCTGAATTACTTTGATTGAATAAGATCACAAGTACCGACAAACGTACGTATTAGTATTCCATTTTCATTCCCCTTCTCAAGGCATCCAAGAGAACGTTATTTGACACTCTTTTTCACTTGCTGTTTTTTCTTCATTAATAATCATCTTTTTTGTTTGTTCATCTTCATGTATATGCGCAACAGTGTACATACATATGAAACAATTTTATTCCAGGCAAAAAACTTTACATTTTCGAGGAAGAAGAGAAGGCATCCAGCAATGTCTTTTCATGCACATTATTCAAAGTAACGTTATGAAATATGGCAGACTGAATTCGCTGATTGGCCACGATACATGAGTTGCACAGATGAATTTTTGTCATATTGTTAGTTGAGGAGTCGTTAAGACGGCCACAAACGTTGCAAACGGCAATGACGATCAATCGGTGGCTTCTAAGGAGATGCCCGTGTCGACTAATGTTTAACGGCGGTTGATAGTTATCAACAAGTTCCTTGAAGCTCTTCTGCAAATTTATAACAACAGGTAAAATAGTGAGAGAAAGACACATTTGACCTTTGCCTTAGGTTCATCCTTTGTAGTCGCATTAAACCGCCGTTTTCGATCACGCTGCTGAAAAATAAAGATATATTGGAAAAATAAAACCAAGAATTTTTTTAACAAACATTATCTTTGTGCGAAGTCGGCGTGGAAATGGACGTTGAGGAAGATGAAGATAGAGAAGAATGTGAACGAGCCATATTACCTGGTTGAAATATTCAAAGAATAAATGTCTCAATCGTCAAAGGGGCGGAACTGGACATAGACATTTTCAGACTCGTCTGTGAGAAGTTGAATTGTTCCAAGCGGTCGAATGTAACGCGCGTGACGCGGTTGATAAATTTCATCACCACTGTGAACACGCTTAATGTGGCGGCGCAAATTAAAACCAGTCGAGAACACATTTCCACAATCTTCACAGTTAAAAGGCTTCTTTTCGCTATTTGTCTCAACGGATGGAACAGACATAGTATCGGCAATGGTCTTTCCTTTAGAATCGATGGTTGTAGTAGTTGCAGCAGGTGTAGAGGCAGGGGACGCTGCCTTACGGTCACCAGCAGTCATAGTGTCAAAATGAGACAATGATTTGTTGTTTGGAAAGAGGTGCTTTTATACACTGGCTAAGGTGAGTCATAAACCAGCGAATGACTCTTTCATCATTCATGACGTAATTACGTGTGCTAAAATATTTCGCAATAGTGGCCATTTAATTCCCACGACAACGCAAATAAAGAAAGAATAGACAGTAGTGACCGCATACCACACTAGTCGTACTTTGAACCCGATGAGGAAAATACTGAACATTATTGAACTGTGCAAGCCATTCAGCAAGTAGTGCTAGAGGTTTATTAGCTGTAGAATCATAGTATTCAACAGAATTAGTAATGTTTACATATACGGCAACCCAATGTTCTCCTGAACTTTGAGAATCCCCTGTATTCCAAACAATACATAAAGGCCGGCGTTCAGGTAAGACAAGTTTTGTATCACAGGGAAAAGTACCAAGGTAATAGGCACGTGTTGTAGAGCAAGTTTCCATGAAATTGTTTAATTCAACGTTAGTCAACGGAAAAATAGCCATGATTGTTGAAACAGAATATGCTGTTCGAGGAATGACTCAAATTTCCACCGTAAGAAGCTCTAGGGGAAGGAGATTTCCATTAGAGGCCGATATGAGTGGCAGGTGTGTTGCGCGTACGTCGATGCCATGTTGGCATGCCATGAACTCCTAAAGTAAGTTTAATGTTAATGTGAGAAAAAAAGGATAAATAAATAATACTAACCTTAAGGCAAACCTTGACAGGTCTCACACCCAATGTACTGTGACGACCTTCCACTGTCAGTCTGACAGTGATTCGTGTGGAAGAGTTGGTGCCAGGAGCGATGCGAGGACGATCCAAAAGAAAATTGTTGGGGCCCAGGTGTGAAGTAAATATGCGACGTCGACGCAACGTGTTGTCGATGGTGTCAATATCGGTGGCGGACAAGACGGTGGTCTCCTCGATTCGAATTCCACATGTGAAGTAGATGAAGATGACAAGTGAAACACGACTCGGAAGAACCATTATGCCTGTTGATCATTAAAAACGTTGCGAAAGTGATCAATTTGGTAAAGACCATCGTATTCCGCATAAATCACAAGTTGAAGACCATTGTCGGGTGTTTTCTCAGAAAAACGCATAGACAGTTGTGTAGTACCACTACGAATTAGTTCAAAGTCAGTGTTGGTGTCCGTAGAGGAAAGATTAAATGCAAATAGTGAGAAGCCATTTTTGTACATTTTATATCCTATTGCCAAGTCACGATTTTCGCCAACAACTCCAATATACTCATAAAACATGACAAAAGCCTCAGCGAAAAAATTTGTTTTAAAGTTAATTTTTTGTAGTTGTGCAGGGAAGGTTACACCACCTGTATCAATACATACTTCCGAAATGTTATAGCTTTGGAAATTAAAAGGGGAATGGGAAACGATACCCTCATAGGCATTTTGATCTATACAACCAATAATAAGGCGGCGTGGAATCAAATCTGTAAAGATTGTAGAGAAGGGAAAATCAAAGCGGCCTCCTGGCACAGAGACAACGCGTACTCTGGTACGTCGATAGGGATATCGAGCGGGATAGGAAAGCAATCTCTGTTCCAGTGCAAGATTGACAGAACTGATAACGTCAACAGCACGAATAAGAAGCTTCATAGAGGTGACTTCAATTTTTGCACCATTAGGTGATGCATCATGACTTTCTAGCACAAAATTATCGCTGTTGCGATGGAAGGTAAACTGCACGTTTAAGTGTGGCAGGAGAAGGCGATCAGTTGTGAAGTGGTCAATATGCACAGGAGAAACAATGTCCAATTCACCCGTTGAAGAAATTGCATTCACCCTACTCTTATATCCTTTATTGATTTGCAAGTTGACTTGATCAAAAAAAGTTCCACCGATATAGTTTACCAAAGCATACTTGGACACTTTTGCGGTATCATCAGGAACGAGTTTTAGTTTAAAAGCAGTGTAGCATTTGCTAACCTGCAAGAAATGCCTCGAATCAACAATGTTAAATGTGTAAGGTCCTGTGTTGTTAATAGGTGTGCTTGTTGGAATAGAAAGCCATCGTGCAGAGTCAAAGGCAACTTGTGTTGAAGGAATGTCAAAAAGGGAAAGTTCACTGCGTGTTGAGGGTGATGATTTAGGATCTATCAGTTTACCTACCATCATGTAAATATATCACTGGGGAATTTTTTTGGAACAGCAGGTCGCGACCGGTGTTTTCGAATGACTGAACGACGACCCTTTCTGGTGGAAGTATTATTCTTAGACTTTCGTTTTTTAGTCTTTTTCTTTTGTGTCTTTTCTTTTTTGATGTTCGTCCTCGTCGTCGTCGGCGACGAGAACCTGTACCACCTTGCAATGCAGAAGTAGCACGAGTAACAAGGGAACGATATGCTTGAGGTCCGTGCACACGAAAACTTTCTTTTAAAGGTTTTCCGGAAGAAACGTCGTCGACAACGTTGGCACTTGCATTAAGTGCTTCAGTGAGGATTGATCGGCCGGCGCTACGAGTAAGCGGCAAAATGAAGTTAAAGAGTTTCGAGAGGACGCCACCAACACCACTACCACCACGCTGATAAGAAATACCACGGAAACCACTGCCACTTTGGCGCGCTTGTTCCAAGCCAGTCAATGGAATTATCAGGGTCATATGCGACATGCATTTTTATTATTATTGCATTCGGAAGGCGTGGCGACGCGTACGAAAGTGAAGTTGAATGCAAACGGTGCCAGAATGAAAGTTGACACCTCGACCTGATCGTTTTTATACTAATGTGAATAGAGTCCACGTATCGAGACTTAATTGGAAGATATTGTGCGGAAAAATGCAGAACAAACGTTGTCTCCAGGGCTACCTTCTACGGTTAGTACCTTAAGTAGAGGACTAAGAACGTTGGAAACAATTTGGTTTTCGATTATATTTGTGTAAATGTAAAAGATATCTTTTGCAACATGTACGGAATGTTTTCCGACATACTGTCCATCGGAATAGCCAACAAGTCTTGTGGCCAATCCAAGTAAATAGGCAATTTTCTTCGACATGCTAACTGCGTAAACATCTTCAGGTTGTGTTATTGTACACTTTCGTGTAATGCTATTGTATGTTATAAAGTCATTGGTAATATCTTTCTTGGTTGTAAGGTTGTACGAGGTGGCTACTTCCACATTAATCAAAGAAATTAAATCGTCAACCTTTTCGTACGAATTCGGGGGATGGTTACGACTGTGCGAATACTTTCCCCTGTGTTTGTCTTATCAAAATACTCAAGAATAATGTTGTTCTCGTTAAAGTCGTATTTTTCTTATTTTGCAGTAATTCTGTCATATGTGTTGGGATAAATAATTTCGGTCATTGCAACCTCATAGTCTGATTTAAAATGCAAAGGTGCAGGAAGACGAATACGAAAATCACCAATTTTATCGCCTTCATGTGTATTGCTAATCAGGTAAATATAAAAGTCATCATTGTTATTCATTTTTTTAGATGGGTGGCTGTGTGTTATATCGTCGACTTGGAATGGTAGGGGAAGGAAGAAGAAAGCCAATACACGAGGAAACTGTTACAATCCAAAGTTTATTGTCGTCGTGACGTGTGCCAAAAGTTAGATTATATATCGACACTAGAACAACTATATAAATAAGTATTACTTGTGCAATGTAGACAAACAACGCACGTGAACACGACACTTCACCACAATGCCACGAAGCACTTCTGATTTCGTCAGGAGCGGGTGACAACTTTTCTAGCGTGTTTTGCATCGATCCAAGAATCAAATGAAGGTGGGTAACCAAGCCAACGTACTAGTACTTCCTTTTTGCCCGTGCGTGTTCTTCTTGCAAGTACACGTTCAATTTTATACTCGTCGTCGGGCGAAGTAATATGTGAAACAAGTTCGCTTTCATAAACAATACTATCAATTTCTTCACCGTTCAAATCTTCAATAATGTACGCGGGTGGGTCCTTGAACAGACACTTTTTTATACGGAAAATTTCCAAGGTAAAAGTATTCTTATATCCTTTTGTAAAAGCTCCACGAAGACGAGAAAGGCGAACAGTATCGCCTGGTGCATAGCAATGCTTGCGCACGAGTTGTTTGTCTTTTGCATAAAGGGTCTGCCAAACAAATTCAGCATTTGAGGCATTTACGGACGAGGGTGCAATGCCACCAATAGAAGAAATAGGTGAATCGTTTAGTGCTTTGGTTGCGTCTTGTAAAACATCCAACCAGCGATATGTGTTTTGTTCGGAAAATAGCGATATAGTCTTGACTTTAGTCTACGTACAGTATTCTCTGCAAGTGCACACTTGACATTATGATTCTTTGGAATACGCACACGTAATTACGTCATGAATGATGAAAGAGTCATTCGCTGGTTTATGACTCACCTTAGCCAGTGTATAAAAGCACCTCTTTCCAAACAACAAATCATTGTCTCATTTTGACACTATGACTGCTGGTGACCGTAAGGCAGCGTCCCCTGCCTCTACACCTGCTGCAACTACTACAACCATCGATTCTAAAGGAAAGACCATTGCCGATACTATGTCTGTTCCATCCGTTGAGACAAATAGCGAAAAGAAGCCTTTTAACTGTGAAGATTGTGGAAATGTGTTCTCGACTGGTTTTAATTTGCGCCGCCACATTAAGCGTGTTCACAGTGGTGATGAAATTTATCAGCTGCGTCATGCGCGTTACATTCGACCGCTTGGAACAATTCAACTTCTCACAGACGAGTCTGAAAATGTCTATGTCCAGTTCCGCCCCTTTGACGATCGAGACATTTATTCTTTGAATATTTCAACCAGGTAATATGGATCGTTCACATTCTTCTCTATCTTCATCTTCCTCAACGTCCATTTCCACGCCGACTTCGCACAAAGATAATGTTTGTTAAAAAAATTCTTGGTTTTATTTTTCCAATATATCTTTATTTTTCAGCAGCGTGATCGAAAACGGCGGTTTAATGCGACTACAAAGGATGAACCTAAGGCAAAGGTCAAATGTGTCTTGCTCTCACTATTTTACCTGTTGTTATAAATTTGCAGAAGAGCTTCAAGGAACTTGTTGATAACTATTAAACATTAGTCGACACGGGCATCTCCTTAGAAGCCACCGATTGATCGTCATTGCCGTTTGCAACGTTTGTGGCCGTCTTAACGACTCCTCAACTAACAATATGACAAAAATTCATCTGTGCAACTCATGTATCGTGGCCAATCAGCGAATTCAGTCTGCCATATTTCATAACGTTACTTTGAATAATGTGCATGAAAAGACATTGCTGGATGCCTTCTCTTCTTCCTCGAAAATGTAAAGTTTTTTGCCTGGAATAAAATTGTTTCATATGTATGTACACTGTTGCGCATATACATGAAGATGAACAAACAAAAAAGATGATTATTAATGAAGAAAAAACAGCAAGTGAAAAAGAGTGTCAAATAACGTTCTCTTGGATGCCTTGAGAAGGGGAATGAAAATGGAATACTAATACGTACGTTTGTCGGTACTTGTGATCTTATTCAATCAAAGTAATTCAGGGCAGTGATTCATGTGTCTCTCTGTATCTGTCTCTGTGTACTTCAATATTCGTGAAGATATGCTGACGTCTCGGCCGCATGGCCTTATGGATAGTGCGATTGACTAGTACGCGAAAGGTCCCCGGTTCGATTCCCGCCCAGAACACTGAAGTATTCTTGGCTCTGGACTTACAAGGGAACCATCTAAGCATAAGGTGGCGGATTTTGATCGCACTTGTCTAGATCGATAGTCCAAGTGGAGAAATGATGATAACCATTTTCACTTTTTCCTAAATAGCCTCCGGCGATTTTATATTGATTTTTAAAGTTTGCATTAAATCGCGGTATTTGGTGGCTTTAGCACTGTCAATGTCTTTCTTAAGCAATTGAATGGGCTTGCGGGGCGCAGTGGGTTACGTGCTCGCTTACAATTTTGAACGTCACAGGTTCGAACCACATTCGGTTGAAACGTTTTGCTACGGGTACCATTGTACCATTCCCACGCCAGAGGTCGAACTTCATAAAAAAAAATTTTCCTTGAAATTCATTCCAGGGTGGTTTTCAGCATGGGAAAACGAATATCATACTCATTTCTTTTTCTGGCTTGGCTCAACCACCATCGCAAAGTGAGAATCTCACCTCTCTAAACTTGCCTAGCTAAAAATGAGCTCATGATAACAAATATACATGTTATTCGTATTCCCCGTACCGAAAACCACCTTGGGGTGAATTTCTATTTAAAAAGTTTTTTGAAAAAAATTAGTTCGACTTCAGGGGTAGGAATAGTACAATTGTACCTCCTACAGTTGCGGAATTCAAGTTTGGAGAAGTACATACGAAAAAATTTTTCAGATGAGAGGGTTCGTATACACTTAAAATTTATGTAACAATAGCTTTCTACTTGTCTGTAAGGGCACAGGGTGTTGGAAGGTGTACCCTTCGCCCATTGTCAAAATTGTAAGTGAGCGTGCAACCTACTGCGCCACGAATGCCATATTTTTAGTCACAAGCAAGATACCGACAATGGCAAACATTGGTCAGCAACCGACATCCTCAATTTATGCAAATTTTTAAAAATCAATATAAAATCGCCAGAGGCTATTTAGGAAAAATTGAAAATGCCAGAATTATTTTTTCGACCGTAGTAATCGATCTGGACAGGTGCGATCAAAATCCGCCACCTTATGCTTAGATGGTTCCCTCGTTAGAAAAATTTCGCTTGGACGTTTCAACAGGGCTTCTGGACTTAGAATAATTCGCGTGTGCATCTTCTGGACGTAGAAAAATTCCGCGTTGCTATTTCAACGGGACTCCTGAACTTAGAAAAATTCAATAGCATTCTCTGGACTTAGACAAATTCATAGAAGAGAAATTTCAACGGGGAGTTCTGGACTTAGAAAAATTTCACTTGCCCGTCAAAGTGGGCACACTCATCACTCCACGCTATATATATATATATATATATATATATATATATATATATATATATATAATATATATATAGCGTGGAGCGATCGCGAAGCGGTAGGACTCCGCACATTGTCATAGCCGACCACCCACCGTGCAACACTGTGTCCCTTCCTGGCTACTGCTGGTAGATGGTTTCTATTACTGCCCTTGGCATTCCATGCATCCTCTCATTCTTTGTCTCCTCCTCTCGAACTCTATTTATTTCACAAGTTTCTTTCTTTACACCTTTCTTCCTCACTTGTTTTCCGTCATTATTTAATTTTTTTGTTTCTTTACGTATCTTATGCATGCAGGCGCCTGGGCTCTTTTTGTATGTTTCACCCGCTTATCTGCAGTGCCGGCAAACTGGTTAAGGAGATAGGCAGGTTGATGCACCTACAATTTGCCCGAAATGACAATGAGGCGAGCATTATCTGACTCTCTCAATCTCTCTCCCTCTCTCTCTATCTCTCGCTCTTTCTTTCCCATCTCCCTGTTCTCGATTGCTCTCTAAAGATCTCTATCTTCTACTTTGGAAGAAGCGAGAATGAATTTTTTGAACTCTTAAACTTTTCGATGACTAACGCCTATGCCCCGCCCCCTTTATTTGTCTCCACTGTCTGGATACTCTCTGATCTCCACGAGCTCGCACTTTCCCCAACATCGTTTGCGATTCAATGGCGCTTTATACGACCTGGCCAGCAGATGTCTTTACCCAGCGGTTGTATTGCACCATATTGCACAATCTGTACTTTGTCCAGCGGGGGTATATAAGCAGCCGACGGCGCTAGATGAGACATGGAAGCCAACGAGTCAAGAAAGCATCTATTCTATCAGCCGACAAGAAGCGAGTCTCTACTACGTTACTTTTCTTTGTGATTGTAATACTTATATATTTGATTGTAGATAAAGGTGTGTTACTAAATCCCAGTGTAATCCACATTTAATAATATAGGTATCGGAGTTGTTTAGGCTACTAGCCCAAACATGCGCCTCGTGTTCGTTTTGTGGGACTCGGCTGTCTATGATTTCATTTCATAAATCTATTTCCGGGGTTTACTCTATCCTACAATCCATCCAATTGGCCATTTCTTCCGTCCAGTCGCAAACAGAGATTAAGAGACATCTTATATTTATAATTTATTAATTTTTCTTTTTGTTTATCTCCTTTGTAATTTAGAATAACTTGCAAGGAAAATAAAACATCGTGTTGCCAGCAGGGTGCTAGAGACAGTGGAGTGATGTGGGGAAACGCTGGGATAGTGTGTTGTCCAGAATACTCTCTCAACATCTCTTTCTTTCTTTTTGGAAGAAGAGCGAGAATGTTTTTTTTCAAATCTTCTAAACTTTTCGATGACTAACGCCTATCTGTTTATGCTGTCTGGCTGCTCTCTGATCTCAACGATCTCGCACTTTCCCCAGCATCGTTTGTGATTTAATGGCGCGTTTTACGACCTGGCTAGTCCTCCTGTCACCCTTTCGCAACCTCCTACTCCTGTCTTCTTTTTCGAAATCTGGCTGGAGGTGCGCCTCGTTTTCGTTTTGTAGAACTCGGCTGTCTCTGATTTCCTTTCATCATCTATTTCCGCGACCCGTTCTATCTTGCATTCCATCCAATTGGTCACTTTCTTCTGTCCAGTCGCATACATCGGGATTAAGAGCATTCTTATATTTATATTTTTATGCGTAGGCACGCCATCTTTTTTATCGGATCAAGGATATTCAAAAGTCGTGTTGTTAGCAGGGTTGGAAAGACAGTGGAGTGAGGAGGGGAAACGCAGGGATGCTTGTGCTGTCCCCAGAATACTTACTATCCAAATTTCAGCCGCCCTATTTGACTCATGGTCAGACATTTCGGAAATCTGTGGCACTCGTATAATTTCTCAGTTCACTATTTTATTCCTCTCCAAATGGTTTCCTTATGCACTTCCTCTCTCGCTCCTCTGGCAGTCATTTTTCACTTATCTCCCTTCTTTTTTATTTTTATCTCTCTCTCTCTCTCTTCCTCGCACCTCTTGCGCTCTCTCTTTCTCTCACGCACACTTTCTTACCCTCTCCCTCTCTCAGTTGAGAGGAATGAATGAAAGAATGCCCCGTGCCAGATGGAACAGCATTAGCTGACTCATGCTCTCTCCCTCTTTCAATCCCATTTCAATGTTCCCGATCTCACTCTCTCCACTTTTTCTTTTGAAGGACCCGTTTTCCATCCATATGAACACTTAGATGGCTAACGACACTGAAAGGCATAAGACAAGAAACTATCTAAAGTCTTTCGACTCAGTTCTTATCAGTTAACTCGTATGGAAACTTCTGGCTGCCAGCTTCGTTTCATTATCATTTCTGCCCGGACGTTCCCTTTGAGTAGATAACATAGAGGAGCGTTCTTGTCGCTGGGGTCCATTAATCCTTTTTTCTACCACTGCTGCTATCGAGGCCTCTTTGTACAGTGTAATACCGCGTCCGCTCGTGACTATACTCTCTCTCTCTATCTCCCTCTCTTGCTCTCTTTCCCTCCCTCTCAATTCACGTACAGGCTTCTTATCATTCATTCAGTATTTTTTTTGTTTCCCTACCTCTACAAACCCCTTTCTATCTCTCTGTATCTTGTCTATCGTGCTTGATCTCTTTCATCATGTTCCCAAAGCAATTCTTCCGTCAGCCGTCGTTTAAAGGCAATTCGTGATTCAAGAAATATATGCATCTCTCATTGCCAGTACATTTGTATATATGAACGCTTTCAGAGAAGCTTTTCATCGCAATCCTCACGTTCGGCTCACAATGATTGGCACGCACGGAGGTAATCATTCGTCCATTTCACATTCTTTATTTAAAAAAAACTACTCTCATTTTTGTGATGAAAACTGATAAAAGTGGAGCGTTATACCGTATTTTCTCTATTAGAGCCCCCGTGGGTACTATAATTCAATACCCTTGCGCTGGAAGAGCACTATTAGAGGGAGGGGTGCTACTATAGGGATGGTTATTATTTTTCAATGTGAGACACTAAAAGTTTGATAACAACATTTTCTTCTCGAATAAAGAAGAATCATAGTTCGTATTAATTGGAATCTCCTCTTTATATCCGTTTTACCGTAGATTTTGAATCAATTTGCGATCAGTTCATTGGGAAGATATTAGACTGTTAGGGGGGTATTATTAGAGGAAATACGGTATACATACATGCATATATATATATATATATATATATATATATATATATATATATATATATATATATATATATATATATATATATATAGTTCTGACAATCAGCCGAGATACACCAGAAGAGTGGAATTTGATAGTCTGACCGATGAGACTCGCATGGGCGATCGTTATCATGACACACTTGGAGATGGCTAAGTCGCGGGTGGATAGGAGGGAGAAGTCAAAGGTGGAAGTTGCCTCCTCTCCTTGCCATCGCTCTGCGCTAGTTCAAAGTAGTTCGATCTGCCAGAAAGACACATATACTATATACATATATATAAAGTATTTCCTCTATTAGTACCCCCGGGGGTTCTATTTTTTAATACCTTTGCGGGGGAGGCGCACTATTAGAGGGAAGGCTTCTACTAGAGGGAGGGGTATAATTTTTCAATGTGAGACACCAAAAGGTTGATAACAACATTTTCTTTAAAAAAAAGAAGAATCATAGCTTGAATTCATTGGAATCACCACTGCAATATCCATTTTACCACATATTTTGAATGAATTTTCCATCAGCTGATTATGGAGAGCATCCCATGCCTCCAGGATGCATACGAGGTACGTCTCGAGCTGAGATATTAGACTGTTAGGGGGCATTATTGGAGGGGGGGGGGGGTTCTACTAGAGGGAGGGGTTCTATTTTGAATCGTTCTATCAGGGGGGATCCTATCAGAGGGGGGGGGGTACTAATAGAGAAAATACGGTAATTAAGTGCATGAGCAAATGTTCTCATGAATTCAATGTTTAATAAAAAATTATTTTGCAATCGGTAGCCATTTTTCAGACAAGTTTCATACGGACGAAGTGCTCGCATGTATTATTCTGAAACTACTTCCCGAGTTTAAGGAGCACAAAATTGTAAGGTAAGATTTATTTACAATTCAAGCAAATATTTAAATCGTCTTATACTTATGCAGATTTTGTTTTCTAGAACTCGAGATCCAAAAGTGCTTGCGGAGTGCGATGTCCTTGTCGATGTCGGCGGTAAGTACACAATGTCTTTATTGGCAGCCTCTGTGGAGCAACATTCTGTAAAAAAGCAACATAAAAAAGTTGCGTACATACATATGTACACGTAAATACGTTAAAGCATTTTTAAAGCGATTACTATAAACTCTCTTTTCTTCTTAAGGCGTCTTCAATCACGAAACGCACCGCTATGATCATCATCAAAACGGCTTTAAACATACAATGAGGACGCTCAAGGGCATTCCATACGATACTCTCTTATCGTCTGCAGGCCTCGTCTTCGCTTTCTTCGGCGAACGCATTATTGCACAGCTGCTCAATATAGACGTTAATATGTTTTTTTTTAATATTTACTTTTCCCCATCGATCTAGAGTTCAAAATTATATGTATAATCTATTATAGGAACAAGACGAGAAGGTCACTATGATCTTCTCGCAAGTCTATGAGGACTTCATCGAAGAAATCGACTATGTGGACAACGGTCGTGTGGACATAACACCTCCCAGGTGCGTCATTTGCTTTGAAACGTTTTGTGCATGTTCAATTCGAATAATTGTGCATGCAAGAGGAAATACACAAAATGGGAATGAACATAGATTGCTTACCATTCATTAATTTTGCAGAGTCGTACTCGGCCGTTGCGAAGTCGGCGAACTTAACCCGAATGGCATGACGACACCTGATGATGTGTACGATAAGATGTAAGAAACATAGCTTATGATATTTGATGATTCAGACGACTTTTGATATCAATTGGTCATTTCATTGATCAATAACGACCATTTAGCGTTTCATTGCACTACCTTATATTTTCTGATGAACGTAACGCATTTGGTTATGCGAATCTTATTTGTATTTTCCCTGCTTATTCAGATTTGAAGCAGCATTCGTGTGGCTTGAAGGTACATTTCTAAGGAAGATTTACAAGCACGCGGAGGGCTTGAATATTCCGCTGCCCTCTTTCGAACGCCACAGTGATATTATGTTAACTGAACTGGTAGGGATCTCATTCATAATGTGGCTCGTTTAGCTGATTAGCTATTGCATGACAATTTGAAGAAGAAAATGATGATTTTGAAGGTTTACGAATTGGTTTAATGGTATGTTGTCTTTTAAAGCAGAGCGATCTTCGCAAACGCTACCCCGAATATTGTTTGGATAGCAAGGCATACGACCGTGCAGTGTTACAGCCTGCAAAGGAAACCGTTGCGAGGGCACTGAAAACTAGATACAATGTACGTTTTTTTTTTCCTTGAGTATGTGGCCCACTGTTAATGATATCTTTCATTCGTAATTATTGTTTTTCTTTTCTGTTTAGATCCACTCATCAGGGCAGATACTCGTGATGTCGGCTACCAAGAGCAAACGCGGAATTCCTTGGAAGAGGCACTTTTTCAAAAGCGAAAAATGGAACCGTAAGTTTATTGCATTGTTGGCTCAATGACTTTTCGAATAATCTTCTGACGTATCTTAAGCTTGAATCCTATCTGAGTTCTTTAGATATAAATTTCATTTATGATTGGAAAGTTTATTCAATTTTCAGACCTTCAGCAGTGTAACATTTTGTACGTAGTGTACTACAGCAACCGAACGTGGAGAGTTCAGTGCATTCCACGGAGTAAAGATGCCAAGAAAGACGATTGCAGGTATACGATGCTCAAATACATGTTATTATTACGCATTACAGTACATATGTGATATCGCTTTGTTAAACGAAATATATGTATATATGTTCGTTGCAGAAGTCTCCTGCCCGAGGCGTGGTGGGGCCTAAACAATGAAGATCTTTCGCGAATCGCTCGTATTGATGGATGCGTCTTCGTGATGAACACTGGTTACATGGGCGGAAACAAGACAAAGAGTGGTGCGATTAAGATGGCAATTTCTGCGTTAGAAGACAGCAAGCGACAGGAGCGGAAAAGTAGAGTCCCTTTAGCTTGCTCTAGTAACCTTGATATATCACACAATAAGTCAAATTTAGGTAATGGAGTCTGTTTAATCAAAAATAAAGATAAAAGATCCTCCAACCATTAATTACGTTAAGGATTTATCCTTATGGTTTTCAAAATATTAAATGAAAAAAATTTGATCAGTTTTGTAATATTATTACCTAAATATTTAAATTATTGTGATAAAGATATATCAAGGTTAACAAAATACCCAATTTTAATATGTATGTATCCTCTATCCAAGTCGTAGTGTGACATGAGCATTTTAATTTTTAACAAGTTCAAGAAACCTTTTCAACGTAAAATGAATAATGCAGGCAGTATTTATTATTAATGCATGGAATACTATTTGAGCAGTTTTTTTTGTGGCTATGTCTCTTCCAAATGCTCCCTTCTTTGTGAACAATATGATTATTAAATTCATAAATGCCTTCTATTGCTGCATTTGTGGACTTGCCTAGAAGCAGCCCCATTACGTCAGTTCGTGGCAAACATTTTAGATTTCCCCGATTTCATTTGTTTTGACAATATATTTCTCGCCTGCTAATTATTTTCAAGTTCGTTTGTGTTTCCTTCAATCGCCCAATAAACGTAAATGAGCCATTTTGTACTAATTATTCTAGTTGTGGAAAATGCATGGAGTAAAAAACTAAACTGACGTATGTGTCTAAAATACACAATTAGAATTATAAATGACAACTTGAAAAACATGAATATATGTACAGTGGTGATAAATATAAGCAAGTTTATCATTAATGAACTGAATGTACCGAACAGGAAAATGGTTAAGTTGAATATGAATATCATATTCAAGCGTATGTGTATTCACATTGTCAATGAGACAAGTTCCTTCTAACCATAAGTCTCCAAAGCTAATTTTATCGCTTTCCTACAAATAATTACATATTGGAAATGCAACTAGAATACATTTCATAGACAGGAAGTTCTCACCGTTCCCTAATAAAGGGGTTTCGAATGCACTTGGTGCAAAAAGGCGCGAACAAGACCGCCAGTACTTTCTCTATTTCTCTGCGTTGTGTACAGCAATAAGTTGGAGAGGAAGCGACTGGTATAAGATCAACATACATATATACACTTACTGCCGTCGGGCTTCTTCTTCTTCAAGACTCGAACGCGCACTCTTCTCTGCTTCCATCTAATGCTTTGTCCCATTGCAAAATGAGCGAACCTTCTCAGACGCTCACACTTCTCAAATCGATAGAGGGTTCTCGTTCTTCTGCGGTAACTTTAATTTTCTTCTCAAAGCCAGTGTTAAAATGACTTGTCGAATAATTGAATTGATTTAGGCTAGGGTCGAGCATGCTTTTGACTCGACGCATTTTCTGATTCTTCTCGGTCTCGCCTCACTTTGGATGCTCATCCTTTTCTGCGTCTGCCGCTCTGATACAAACGTATTTCTAATTCTTTTTTTTTCGCACTTAATTGTCATGTATGTATACACATATTTGAAATCCACCATATTATTCATATATATTTCAGGAGGCTGCTCGGCCATACGCTTCAAGGCGTCTTGAAGCAGTGACGACAGCGCAAAGAAACATTGGTCGTAATTAAAGTTGCAGACTAAATTGTCCTTTATAAGTGTATCAAGAATAAATTAAATGTTTTGCTTTCAAAACATCCAAAATGAACCTCCCAAGTTTCCTAGCATTTCTCTCATTATCTCTGAAGTGCTTCTGGCACATAATGCTAATTCGAATGTGAAGTGGAAAAACACGGAGAAAACCACAAATTACAACGGTGGTGACAATTTCGACAAGATGCCCGTATGCAACACAGTCACATTTAGGCGGCTTTATTTTTTTTTTCGAGTGAGGGGGGATTTGGAAGGGAGGAGAGGTACTTTTGTCCTCCGAGGGCAAGGCAGGGGAAGGTCGCCTAAGGCTTCTCTACTCGCTTAGGCTTCCTTTGGCTCGAACGGCTCGCGCGAGCCGAAGAGGACGAGGCCGAGCGCCTTGGCGTAGAGGTATGCCGTCAGATACGTCAGTTGGTAGACGTGAGCGGGCTGAATGATACAAGTAATTTTAAACTATAGTTTATAAGCACCATTACTTCTATGTACATAGGTACATAAGTAATTGTTTACCTTGGCCTCGTGGGCGTAGATGTACTGGAGCACCACGAAGCCTGCGAGAGTGTAGAGAGTCGCAAAGGCCACGTATGACACCGACGCCTGAAATGCTTTGATATTGACAAATATTCGGATGATATATGTAATCGAGTTATTAATGACCGAGCCGAGAAGAAGTCCAACGGCGAAGAGGGCAGCGAACGCTCCGCCGAGGGAAGCGGCGAGCATGTTCACGCGGGACGAGCCGACGGCGGGAACGGCGTACTGTAAGAAGGGATACTGTAGGATGTGGGAGGAGATTGGATTCGGTACTATTCATCGGCAATCTCAGACTACGCAACAGACGTAGTAGGCGATTCCAGCGATGGCCGGGAGGAGAAAGGCGAAGGGCTCAGCGTAGATGTAGAGATGAGCGAATGCTGAGCCGAGCAGGAGACCAGCGAGGCTGCCGTAGCCAAGCAGAGAGAAGCGGACTTCCTTGTCTGCCAGAGACGACTGCAAAAACATTTATATCGTAGTTTCTTTCAGATGAATGTTTTCACCACAATAATATGTGCAGAAATGCACGTACACCCTTGAGGGAAGAGTGGTAGGCATAGAGAGGAAGCGCGACGAGCGCAACGAAGGCAGCACCGAAACCGCCGAGGAAGGCGCCCACAAAGTGGTGGAGGAGATTGGCGCCGAGAGAGAAAGACACAGACGCAGCCAGCACCAGCACCGAAGACCACAGGAAGATGGACATAACCTGCAAGAATTGGCATATTAAGATGAAGGAATCAAATTCCAATCATTTATAAATTTTCGTAGTCTAAGGAAACCGGGAAAGGGAAATTTAAAAAAAATTTCAGTGAGATGTAAGATTGAAGTTTTACTATATGAAGATCCGGAGTGAAATTCGCAGAAACCTTGGCCGGCGGCGCGGAGAAGTCGGCCGTGTTGGAGAGGGCGGCAATGGCGGCGTCCTTCTGGGCGAGCAGCGAGGCTTGGTAGGAGGCGATCAGCTCTTGGGTGCTCTGCAAGGGAAATGGTTGGCGATTTAAAATGCGAGGGAGGCAATTGAAGGAAGCGCTGACTCCTTGGAGGGCGAGTGCCTTGGCCTTGTACTCTTCGTTGGCGCTCTGGAACTCGGCGGCGTACTGCTTGAGAAGGCGGGCCGGGTCGGCGTCGATGATTGCAGCGTCAGCCATCTCGAGGTGAAGGAAGTTGACACGAGTGGAGGAGTGGAGAGCGAAGCGAAGAGTGATGAGTGAAATGGCAGTCTGCGCTGCTTTTATACTGCCCAGTTTGCACTTTCTTTCCACTTTCGGGAAGTGCAAGTTCGTGACAATTTAATTTGCGCAGAAGATTTCATTCGAACACTTGAATATAAAACTTTTCTTAATTTCCAGGTGCATAGTACTTTCCAATAGAACTTTCTTAAAGTGCTTAAATGCATTTCTCTTTACCATTTGTTCTTAGTGTACTTGTTGATCCCCCGTCATTCCATCGCATCTCCTCTACTCCTGATTCTATCGCTCTCACTGCAGACAATGAATCATTCGGTAATTTATCGGACAATGATAGATCATCCTTCATATACTTTGCACTATTAAAGCAGCGTGCTCTTCGATATGTGTTTGTTGTGTAGATAATTGTACATACATATGTACTATGCACATTCGGATATGGACTCTGTGAGTCCTGTTACATTAAACTCGTCATAGGGAGTCTGCCAACTCGGAAAACCCTCGGCAGGCAGACTCATGGTCACTTCCTGATACTTCATTCCTTGCCCCCTCTCGCATGCGGTCGACCTTCCATTCTCTCTCTCTTTTTCCCCACTTCTCTTAATAAACCCTTTCCCGCTCTCGCCTCGTCTCTCCGCAGTTTATTCCCTGTCCTTCTATGTTGAGGACACAACGTCCCCTACGTGAGGACACAACAGTGTTATTTGAGATTTCAACTTGTCTTTGCGCTCTCATTTGCTCATACTATTTTCACGCAATCTGCGAAGTAGATGCTCTGCAAACCGAACATGCATTAATTATTTTCGGTAATCGCCCTCCTTTTTTTTACTGAATATAGTGTATGAATTTATCTCTCTCATCCTATTCTCTCCATTGGCGGCAGCGCTCATTGCGGGGATGACGCTATTTGGGTTTCAGCTCGGGCACTTACTCAGTATTGACTTTCCCTCGTTTACTTTTTCGTTTGTAAACCCTACGTTGCACTCTTGGGGTCTAAGTGCATGCTAACTCCTGAGTGCAATCTTTGGTCGGTACGACCCCTGGGGGCCGAGATACAGACTCCTCGTCAGTTTTTCGTGTGACGCTTTTTAACATCAAGATCATGGAATTACAAGAGATCATAAAAGTTGCTCAGTACTCCTTTGCCATTCCAAATACCTATATAGTAAGGGGTCACAATTTTCGGACCCTTGAGGGTATCTTTGGGAACTCCAACTTGCCTTTGAACGTATGTATATGTACGTTTCAAAGAGTGTGGGGTAGTACGTGCTCCGCCTTCCCATACATCGAACTGAGTCTATGAAAAGTTTTACTTCACGCCTTTTGGTGACATACTTGAAAAAAAAGAGAGTTCTGCCTTATCGGCCGATGTTATCTCCTGCGTTTCTTCGAGGAGGAAAGTGTACACCTGATAATCATCTAATCGGTTTTATCGCGGCCAATTCTTGCGGCTCGTAACCTGCAAATAATCAAAAATTAGTTGTTAAAAGTATTTGTAAGTATTTTGAATGTTATCATGATGAGTGGATCCATTCTAACACTGATTGTGAGAAGACAAACATGACAACATTGATCAGACCATGGTTTCCCGGCCACTTTTTTCAGCTTGCAAAGAAATGATCATGTCAAGGGATGATTAATGAAGTCGGAAGTTTGAGAAACATCGATATGAGAAGAGAACACTGAACGACTATTATATGAGAAATGGCATTAGAGAAAGAGAAAGAGAGAGAGAGAAAGTGAGAGAAGAAATAGAGCGAAAAATGTAAATAAAAAAATGGAAAATGGAGTCGAAGTAAATGGAAGGAATTTGCACATGCAATCTCATGCAAACTTGTCAGCTTCATTCGCTCGGCTATTCATCTTTACTTTCACTTGATTTTCGTTTCATAATCTTAGTAATAATCTTTCTAATGTTTGTAAGAAAAGTGCATATTAAGAACTAACATTTAATATTACTTTATATTAGACAAAGGATCGTGCATGGTAATTTCGTAGGCCTATATTATTTAATGAAATATGTACATATGTACATAAACATTATTTATATTTTAACTCCCTTACATTAGCAATAGAGTATCTTTGTTATATATATTTTTTTTTTCTTAAAGCAAATGTCATTGTTGGCAGCACGGAAGGAATATGACTTGCATATGGAGCTTTTTATGCTCTAGCAAAAGGCGCAAAAGTACACATGAACTGGGTGCATTTCTTCTTTGCGCCTTTCTCTGCTGATGCACGCGATCTCTTGGGCACAAAGAACATCGCGCCACTTTGGCCACGTTTCTCACCTTTCAGTTAGCGTGCCATTTCTAGTAATTCATTTCCTATAGTTCATTTCTTGTAGTCCGTTTCATTTCGCGGACATTTGAGCTCATTACTTGACAATGAGTAAAAATTGAGAGCGCAGCTAATAAAACGAACTCGGGTATAGCCGGTTGTTTGGAAGAGAGAAGAAATCTTTGCTTTTTCCGATAAAGTTGAGGAATGCCGTTGTCGCTGCCGATATTTCTGAAAGCGAGTATATGCATCGCATCGATTCTGCTTGGCGCCACTGCCATCTGGCAGGTTAGAGAAGAAGAAGGCTCTTCTTAATGGAAAAGTCGATTAGTCAATCAATAACTGAATAACGTCTGCCAGGTTTAAGAGCCCTCTTTTTACTGGTGAAGTCGATATATTAGTTAGTCTACATAGCTACATATATTTGAATAACTACATATGCACATACATATGATCAGAGAATCAAAGTCAGATTTCATTTCGCTTTGCCGACTGCGACCGCTGGTTCGAAGTGGTGCTCGGGTCGTACATGCTGATTGGCGAGTTCATGCATCGCAGCCTAGCGCTTCTCGGATACGCCAGCGGGCAGGTCGGTTTTGAAGAGATTTCCTTCTTTCGGTTTCCTTACTTCCTAGAAATAGGAAATATGTAGGCAGGGTGGTCCGTGTAATATTTCTCAAGCAATTTCTTTCAATTTTAAGCGTTTGACCTCCACTGCCGTGCTCTGTTATCTTGCATGCATTCACTCAATGGCAAGTGCATTCGAGCTCACTTTAACACCCATTTCTTCCTAATATCTCTCTCTCTCTAACTTCTCCTCTCTCCCTCCTTCTTTCTCCCTTCCTCACTCTCTATTCTCCATTTATCAGTCACGCTCGCACTCTGATAAAGAATGTTTGGCCTATCAAATGCATTACAGTTGCATTTGCCATTTGAGTTGTAAGACAAGATTTGGGTATTATAAAGAATTAATAAAATGGTACCAAACGAGCGTCAGGGGAATATGGCGAAACAAATTAATTATGTAGTTATTGTTAGGCAATGCTTGCCCGTGCCACAACTCAAAGCCACACTGGACGCGATGCTAGGAGAGGATGAAATTCAGTGGTATAAAGATGTCGAACCTTACATATTTATTCATGTGAATATTCTTAGTATCATATTGGCCATATTCATAAATCAAATGATTTACATATGTATATTGAATGGTAAGTAAAAGATCACGTATTTTATTTATCTTATGAATTTGGAATTTGACAAGAAGATGTCGATAAAAATTTTAATCTCTGCATACTACTTTTATTCTTTCATCAGAATAACTCTGCTCGATTTCCGCGTTGTGCCATGCCTCTAGTTCTTTTGATAGCTTTTAAATGCGAATTGTCTGAATAAACTTCTTATGCTTGCGACCATGCTTACACGACTAAAGGGGTAGCTAGGATACGAGCTAAAGCTTGGCGGGCTTGAATAAATAAAACTGTCAGTTTCGTGGGAAGGGGGTGGGAGGATAAAAGTATAATGCATGGTTGATCAGAAGAATAAGAATGAGGTTAAAAGATTAGACTTTGATGCAGGTGTGGCCGTGAGATTGCGCATGAGTTCTAACCCAAATGATCATTCTTCTTTTCCTTCTCAAGAGCGACTGCTACCATGAATATGATGATTTTCATGATGAGTAGTAAGCAGAATGTCGACAACGTACACAGTTTCCCATGTTCGATTGATTCTCATGTTTTCTGAAATTTTTTTTATTACTTGTCTTTTACTCTGTTGTGATGCAAGGCATGTGTTCCAATGGGGTAAAATAATTGGTCAGATGCTTTATTCGTTTTGGTGAAGAACGACGTTCCACCAGCGACTCACTGAATATAGAGGAGCATGAATAAATTCCGAAATTTATCAATAAAAAGGAAGATAAATAGGGAAAAACCAGACATTTCAGCTCTTATTTTGCGGTTGGAAAAAAAACCGATTTCCCCAACAAAATGCAAAAATGCTTGTCTCCTGTCTAGAATGTCTCGTATCTAAATAATTATCTGTAACTAGACAGCTTCTCCTCGTACAATGGCGCGGTACGTGAAGTCGGCGCGCGTTTCTTCGTACTGGCCGAAGATGCGGACGACCATCCGATTCGTCTCGGAAACATACGTCTTCGTGTTGTAGTTTACGCAGACGCTAGGGTAGCTAACAAGTTAATTAGTTAACAAATTAATTAGCACAATTAAAGAAGGGCGATCACAGAAAATATTTAATGGAGGTTCGAATTGCCGCGTGTGCCCTGTTATTCCTCACTCTCATTCTCGCATGCTATTTCGCAGGTCGCAAAAACCCGCTGCGTGAAAATAGCACGCGAGTGTGATTCGGCGATCACTCTCCTTTAATTAGTAAGATCTGACTGCGGTCCGGAGATGCGCGAGTTGGCCTTGGTGTTGACTTCGAGCCCGCCAAAGATGCACGCGTTGTCCGCGTCGCCCGTGTACATGTATGTGATCTTGAGCTCGACGCGCTTGCCGGCCGGCGCCTGGGAAGGCGTTGGAGCTCGGAATCCAATAAAGCCAAGTGGCGTTGGACCCATTCTCAAGACCTCTCGCCATCGCAGACGGTTGTCTTACCGTAATGACGTATGGCTTGACGGTAAAGATGCCACGATTGCCGTCGCCATGGCGGCCAACGGTGGCTACCTCGGAGGCACCAGAAGAGGACGCCGTTAGGACCGTGGAGCCGGTCGGCTAGCAAGATAAGGTGAATATGTGTATTTACTTTTCAATATGTATACTGATTATTTTTAAGATTATTTCAGCAGTTTTTTTATTTATTTATTAAGACTGGAGCCTGCCAAGAACAGTATTCTTACGTTCTCGTTGCAGGTGGCGCCGCCCCACGCGACTGGGCAGATGCAGCGGCTGCAGTCGTTGACATCGGGAACTCCGTTATTGGCGCAACGAGTCGAAGAGCTCGCACATTTGGCTGAAAGATACTCTATTCTTTACTAGCTTTTTGTCTTTCTTTTTCTATCTTCTCTTCTCTTTCAGCTTTTAGATCCTTGCCCATGCTCAATTTCTGTGCGTAAGATATCACTTATGCCATCTCTAAACGAACCGTCACACTTGTACATCTTGTTGACCATCATGATGTCGTAGAAGGAGAGCTCAAAGTTGCCCATGCTCTCCTTGTAGTCGGCAAACTCGTTGCTACGCACAGTGATTGCAGGGCGCGTTTTGTCGATGGTCATTCTTGAGAGAAGATTCATGTGTTGATAAATAAATGTTGTATTGATAATACAGATAAATGTTGCGCTTTCTCACTTGGTCACGTCCTTTTTTATAGGCAACAGATTTTATTCTCAAAGACTGCGCTAATTGTAAGAAAGAGAATGTGGCCGTACCCGTTCGGAGTGGTCGGGTAGTGCATGATGGACATGATGTCGTAGGGGACGAGCTGCTGCGACGAGGAGATCACGGCAAAGTTAAGGTCATATTGCGAGCTCTGCAAGGGAGTTTCGAAATGAAGGAAAGGTCAGAGAGACCGCGAGTGATGCAACCGTTCAGGGGGGAGGGGTTGGGGAGAAATGAGGAAAATAAAGTAAAGGAACGAATAAATGCTGACATGGATGTTGTTCCGGTCGACCGTGACATACTGCTCCCTGTCCACTCTCGTCACCGTGTGCTGGAGGCCGATGGTGTGGCCGAGTTCGTGCGCCGTCGTCTTGTCCTATGGATTTTGAAATTTTAATTTTTCCGCATTTTTTTAATGTATATAAAGTATGTATGTACATAACTAAAGAGTTTTTAGAAGAAAAAAAATGTTCTCATACCGACATGCAGTCACCACCAAGACTGATCGTCTGCACCTCGCCTCCCTCGCGACCCACACTCGACTGGCAGTACGCGCCGTTCACCACCTTGACACTGAAAGAGATGCTTCCTTTTTCTTTTTTCTTTGCATTTATTTTTAGTGTTTTTATTAAAAAAAAGAACAATTTTGCAAATTTTCATTAACTGGACCAAAACTCATTTTTGAATTCGCTCTTTTTTGCCTGACAGAAGGGCGAGCGAGTATGTCATCGAGGGATGCGCTCTATACAATCGTTAGGAAAATTGAAATGTATTACGGTTGAATTTCCTATAAATCTATGTACATACATGCCCTCAAACAATGCCTAGGATATTTCATATCTCTTCAATGACTTTTCGCTCTCCTCTAAAATATGGCATGAATGAAGAATACAAACCGCATGCGAGTCGTCGTGTCGTCCTGACGGAAACGGACGCACGTCTTCTTCTCCCAAATCTTCAGGCCGCGAATGACGTGCGGCTTCTGGCTCTCGGCTGAAGAGAGGTTTGTGTTTGTTCTTTAGGAAGATTACGAGAGAAATAAGAAAAGAAGAACAAATTTAATTGTACCTATATTGTAATTATTATATAGTAATTAAAGATTGAAAGTTAAAAGTAAAGACGTACGGTATCCGGGCGCGAAGAAGATTGGAATGATGCCGTTGGGCCACGCACGATTCACCATTGCCTGGCGAGCAAAGCGACCGGTCGGGCCGCTGCTGAAAGAAGGCGATTTCACAATATCGCCAGTTATTTTGGTTAAAAAAATATATATACATATACTATATAGTATATTTATTTAGCATAAATTAAAATTACCTTTCGATAATGTCGCCGACGCCATAAGCGGTCGCATTTCCGTCGATCTGGCTGCTGACCAGCGACGCGGTGGCGGAAAGTGCAAGGGCGGCAAGGGCTGAAGGATATAGATCTTTTTTATCAAGCCAGCAAGCTTATGCATACGAAGAAGAAAAATGTTATGTTTTAAGGAATATTAACAAAGGAGAACAAGAATAGATGATGAAAAATAAATTAAAAATTTTTTTTAACCAATCATCGACATGGCTGCTTTTCGCCGAACCAGCGAAGTGGCGGGGCGAATGTGAAGTGATGTTCCATTGCGGCTGCCGGGCCTTTTATGTGTGGCTCTGAATGCCTGTGCAATCGTATGTGCCATGTGTACATGAGTATCCATGCATCCGAATTTGGCTGTAGCTGTTCTTTCCCGCGCTTTTCCTGCTCGGATAATGCTGCTGCTTGATGCTCACTGTCGTAGGCCTCTCTGCTTCCTTTCATGGCGCCTGTTCAAATAGCACAGAGCCTTGTGCTGTGTGTCACATGCAACAGTTTATAGATATTGGACATCCTCGATTAATTGTAAGCCTTTTTTTCGTAGTCAGATTATAATAAGCACCAGAAATATACATACATAGTTATATCGCAAATTTCACTCGGATGAATGAACACACCCTCCATTATCATTTCTCTTACAATTAGTATCGCCCGGCTCGATGACCTTTCGACAACTGGGCAATCAACGGACTTTTCCAAGAATGAAACGACGTTTGCTATGCTCTCGCCTCCTTTTTCATCTCGACCGCCGTTTCCAAACTCTTCTCCACTCTCCCTCTTCCATACGCTTTTCCAACTTCTGTCTCTCTGACGTCTATATTTTGCCTCTTTCTATCTACATTCCTTGCTATCTTACAGTCCCGACGCTCTTGTTCACGTTGGTAATTGATTAATATTTCCTCTTTTTTTTCAGGAATATTTCAGGAACTTTAATGAAAAGTAGAGAAGAATAAAATGAAAAGCCCAAACTAGCATTTCTTCTGTCTACCTTGTATACAGCCTAAAGAATTTTTAATGAAAAGCCCAAACTAGCATTTCTTCTGTCTACCTTGTATACAGCCTAAAGAACACGGAAACGTGGGCTTATTGTCAGTTGTTGAATCATCAATTTGAGTGTTCCTTTGCTTCAAACGAAAAGAACCGATTTCTCAGTATCAAAAAGCGAAAAGAGTCTCGTTTAAGGTTGTTTTTTATGATTCACATTTTGTTAGTTGAGAGGATAGTTTTGAAGAAGCGGTTTCTCAATCGATACCGAAAATCGTGAGCATACATACATATGTAAATACATCCATCCAGATTGTCTTGCATGCTAACAGTGTTTTTTTGTTAAACAAACGAGCATAAAAACGATTAACAATTTTGAAACATAAAGAAATTGATGCGATCGTTACAGTTTTTTTTTAGAAATGAATAGAAATGGAAAATAGTTTGCTTTGTTAGCTAAGCCTTCGTTGCCTCATTGTTGACCTCATCATATGCTGATACATAATTCATGCGCTTATACATAAAATCTTCCCAAAATTATCTATGTACATACATAAAGAACGTGGTTCATTCGTTGCTGACCTTCGCTGTTGAAGCCGCTGACATCGGGGCAGCCTTAATATAGAGATTTTTTTTATTAAATCTGTTTCCATAAGTACATAATAAATAAATATTGCAAATTCATGACAGATGTATCATTGCGACTCACTGATGACAATCTCCATGAATCCGTGTAGATTCCAGCTTGGGCGAGCTGAACGAGCACGAAGCAGACGATTAGCGAACGCATTATCGGCGCATTTACGGTCAAAGAAATATTCATTCTGTTTCATAATTTGGCAACTGAATGCCCAAATCGGGGTGTTTTGAATCTTCTTTTCACATAGCTCTAATAGAAGGAATGATGCACCAAGAAGGGGTGGAAACTGGCCATTTTTCTCTGACAATGAATCATCTCTTTCAGTTGTTCGTTTTCTTGGTACGAATGGCAACGATTACTAATGCTAATGAAGAAATAAAATCATTAATTTTTCTCCGCTTAGTGAATTAACCATGGTGGTAGCATAGATGGCCCATATCTTTAGATATTTTTGCAACTCCAACCAGTTCCAACTGATTATTAGCGCTGTGATCTCGTATGCTATCATTACGTTGGACTTTCACTATTTTATTACCTTTACAGTATGCTACATATATATCTATATATCTAGTTGGTTTATTGAAAATTGGCGAGACAAAGAATCCTCCAATCAATTAGAATCTATGAACAATATACTAGTAACACTTTAGCAGTATAACTATTATGAAAGATATGTGCATGATCCTCGCCATGGCGCCATTGCATAGCTCGCCAATGCAGCAGAACGTCTCGCTATCGAGCATGTAATCGTAGACGGCGTCAGGGTCTGCAGTCGAACCGTCGTCCTCCATGTCCACATTCTTAACGATATCGGGTCGATAATAAACATTGAAAAATGACGAGAGAATTCATTATTGAAAGGATGTATTTAGACTAGGAAATACAATCTTTAAAAAAACCATACGGGAATTATACATTCAACGCAGAAATCATAACACTCAAATCAATTCCTTGGCGACTGCAAAAACGATCATGCAGCATAGAGACCACTGGCCTACTATCAACGTTTACCGCACGGAAATGGTCTATGCACAACATTTAGATATTTTAAATATCATTATATGTATATGGGATACAACGTGAATACTACTGACCTCATTTAGCATGTCGCAGCTGTTGGCCTTGCCGCAATCTCGATACGTCACAGTTCGCCATCGTGGACCAATTCGACCTCGATACTAGAAATAGAGAACATCTCTGTTCAATAAGCACGGGTGTTAAGCATCACCTCTTCTACTTGGAACGATTCTAGAAAAGTAACACATATTATAGAGTACCTTATGAAAGTGAAACACTATGTACAATAAAAACAGCAACAGAAATGTAAACTATTGAGAATAGTTTTAAATGAACACCCTCCTCCCCCCCCCTGACATGCCTTGAGACAGGTGCTGCCTGTTGTGCAGTTGATGATGACGTGGCGACCCGAGTCGATGGCAGCCGTCGGGAGTGGCTCCATGTAGCCGTAGCAGCGGAGCGCGGCGCCCAAGCCGATGCAGAGGAAGCCGATCGATAATTGAGATGGCAACGGCATCTATGACGCAGCGTCAGTTTCCAAGAAATTGAATTAGAGATGATTCGACTGGTCATCAAAGCTCATAGTTTTGCACACTTCGGTTTGGACACCCGCTTTATCTTAAGAACATTTTGTCTTGAGTGAAGTTAGTTTGAACAAGTGACTGACAGACTTGATGCAAGACGCTCTCGAAAGATCCGGAATCTACGGTCAGCAGAACATGCAGACACCCAGGCACCGGTCATCTACTGAGATCCACTGTAGTCTTAGTATTACTACCTTGCAATGTCTATTGCCTCGTCGTTTCCAATTTCGTTTCTCTTCCGTATCTTCTTTGCATGCAAATGCTTTGTGTTTCTTCGTCACCTGTTCTCTCATCGCGCTCTCTCTCATTCTATCTCGTTCTCTCTCCCTCCCTTTCTCTGTCGTTATCTGCAAACTCTTCCTTCCTCACGTCCTCACTCCATCTATGTATGTATGCCTCCGCATATTCATGGAAGCTGATATCCTCCTTTAGCGTTTTCATTTCCGTCTTGACAACTCATAGGAAATGAATAGTCAGATACCCAAATGGCCCTGCTTCAGCTTGGATTTCATTAGAATTCCTAATTTTAAGTTTTACTCTTGCAACTAACAACCAGTAAACAAGCTCAATCACCCAGTAAACAGTATGACTCTTTCAACCACGCGATAGTTCTCGTCTAGAATAATACGATGTTCCACATTTTCCAAGCACGACGGCACGAAAGTAAAGTAATTTGTAATGTTTTAATGTTTAAAATACGTTTGGGCGTACTTGCAACCAGAGATGCACGCGGCCCGGGCCGGCCCGGGCCCAGGGCCGGCCGGGACCAAATTTCCAAGGCCCTCTAGGGCCGGGCCGGGCCGGGCCCAACCTAGGGCCCGATAGGGCCCGTTTTTCGAAAATTTGTTGCTCATGACCGACTGAACTCTTATTGATCATGAGTAATTTTGCAGTTCAGAGAGTCGAATTCCGCTTCAGAATGAAATAAATGAGATGCCTTTTGAACGGGAAGTTAAAAGAAAAAAAAGGTTCGCTACGAAAATGACGAATTAAAAATTGGAATCGGAAATTTTTAAAAAAAATCGGGCCGGCCGGCCCAAAATTCGAGGGTCCGGGCCGGCCGGGCCCAAAATTCAAGGGCCCTAAAACTGCGGGCCGGGCCGGGCCGAGATTTTGGGCCCGAAGAGCCGGGCCGGCCCAAAAAATTTGGGCCAGCGTGCATCTCTGCTTGCAACGACAAGGCAAGCACCCTGGAAACCGGCTTTTTTTCGGCTATTGCCCCCCTTTAAGATGAGAAATTGCTACACCATGAGCGATAGTAAACATTTATTGGTTTTTTTTTAGAAATAGAGAAAATTTAATCTTCAACATGTAAACATGTAAACACGAATCGCCTAGCACACATGCAGGATCTGCTTGCAGACGAAGTCAGGGGTCACTTGGTCGATCTCTTCCGCAAGCACCGCGAAAAACTAAAGAATACCAATTAGAAGAAACGACATTTTTCGTGATGAGCATTCTGACGTTGTGTTTAAGAAGAAAACGCCGAAAAAGAATGGCACCAAAGATGGTATTTTCTTTAATTTTGTTCTGAAAAAACTGTTATTGAGAAAGGTCGAAGTAAATGTAAGCTAGAAAAAGGAGCAAAGGAATTGGCATGAGACAGGATTTACCGTTTTGACGCCTGTGTTGCATTCCGCCTTCCACTTGTCGGGAAGTTCATTGCAGTAATTTGCGAGAAACTGACAGGAAGCATAAGGTTACTCATAAAGAAATGCACATAATAAGACTATGTCGAGTGAAAACAGTGCTCATAATCAACCATTTCAAAGCTGATCATAATAACTTAGGTCTTCAATATTTGTCTGCTAAACGAAACCTCCTGGATGGCCGGAAGATTTGTCTTCGCAATTTCCTTGAGCTGTACGACGGCTCCGGTGCAGAGGTCGCATTCAACGTCCTGAATGGCGTTCGCGATGGTTTTCGAGTTCGTTATCGTCGTCGTGGTGTCGCGGAAGAGGCTAAAAGGCAGATACAATTTCCTTGAACTGTCCGACGGCTCCGGTGCAGAGCTCGCATTCAACGTCCTGACTGGCGTTTTCGATATTTTTCGTGTTCGTCATCGTCTTCTTCACTGTATCGAGGCTAAAAGGCAGGCATAGAAAATATTTTTTTTTAAATTTTTTTTTAAATTGGCATTCATCTTCAAAAATGCACATGTTCATATGGTTAATAGGCTCTTGGTTTTTACACGCCGCAAATAAATCCTACCTGGTGAAGCGAGAAGGCGAGTGGCACAAGAAGAAGGCAGAGGAGAACGACGGTGCGCATGGCCGATTCAGCTCCCTTCTTTTACACCTCCTGAAAATTTATTATATTAATACAGAGGGCACCTAGGAGAAATGGAATGAGTATCCGAAGAAGGCGTCGGTTCTTTTTATGCAATGCTGTTACCCAAAAGGCATGAGACAGCAGAAGCGATTCGAAAGAAAACCTACCTTATTTCCCACTTCGATGAATCATCCATCTTTTAAGCGTTCCCGTGGCGAAAGCAAACGTCTACGAGAGATGTAAAAAAAAAATAATTTTCTCTTTTTGAATTGGTGGATGACACATTGCATCGCTTGCATCACATTTCTTTAATGTGATTTAAGTTGTTGGCATGATTTTTTGGTGATTTCGAAAGAGGGGGCGTCATGGCTTTCTATTTTGGAATCTGGTTTGCGATTTCCATATTCGCATTGAGAAAGCTTGCATATTCCTGTTCGTAATGCATCATTGGTCGATTGGTACACATGTACATAGAAGAAGACAAAAAAATTGCTTTATTTCGTACATTTTTCAGAAGTGTGTATTCATTACACCTTCATTCTGTCCTCGTTGTACAAAATGGTGACAGAAAGAGTGACGTTGACCGGGAGACCTTGGGCTGCCCAAGCGCGCAGGCCAAACTGATTCGACTTTGTGGTCATTGTCTGCTCGCCGTCATTGTGGCAGCAGAATCTAGTAAATATATCGAATCAGTTTTCTTTAAATATATATATTTTTAAATTTCTTTTTCTAACGAATATACATCTAATCGTACACCTTTCTGTGAAAAATATGGGACGTTTGTTGTACGGCTCACTTTTCTTTTATTTTTTTATAGCTTAATTGCTATTCTTTTAGTGGAAACCACCAATTTTAGCTATGAAAAATTTGCCTTTTTCTTAAGAGAGCTTCTCTGTAAGAGTCGAGCATGCGCTTAAGGCAGCCTGCCCCGGGAAAATTGTTTTCGAATTCATTAACGGAAAACATTTTGCTTATACAACTCGACTCGCTCTATTTAATGAGACTAATTTCATCTTCATCCGACTTTCAATAAACTTTCAAGCCTATAATGTTTTGTTATAAGTGAAAAGAATTTTGCATCAGCTTAGCACAATTCTTCACCGGAAAAAAATATTGGAATATTCCAATTCGAATAACCTAAACAGCGAAATTATTGGGCGAAAGGACAGCGACGCAACTTTACCTATTCTTATGACTTATAACAAAACATTATAGACTTAAAACTTTATTGAAATGGGTTCATCTTGAAGCAAATTTCACGCTCTTTCTAATGATGCACGTTTTGAAATGCTGAAATGTTTGTAAAGTAGTTTTTTAAGCATTGTAATAGTACAGAACGAAATTTTCCATAGAAATATAAATATTTCAATAAAGGTATGTATGTAGCATTTGAAGATCTCTGTGAGAGCTTTTAGATGATATGCTAACGATTTTGTAATATTAACATTGAGCGTAGTTATGGATAGATAAATGCGCTTGCACGGTCCCTCGGCGGCCGAAAATGTGCCATTTTGACCGACTCGCGCGCATTGCTCGCGTCATAGAAAAAAATGGTACGCTCGGATTTTTCTTGAATGGTGATTATTTGAGAGCAAATTTCATGCTCTTTCTTTCTATCTAGGTTCCAGAGTGTAGAAAGGAGCAGAAAGTGGTGTGTCGACTCTTCAAATAATTTAACGCCAAATTTCTCGGCCAAAATAAAGTGTTCGAAAACATGTTCCTAAATGAAATTTGAAGAGCTTTCGAACTGCTATTGAATGATATGTACATCGTTTCTCAAAACAGATTTTGAACCGATTTATGGCTCAATGAATGTTCAGGGTTACGGTAGTGTATCCCGAAGGGAAAAAATCGGATGATGATGAAATTAGTCTCATTAAAAAGAGCGGGTCGAGTTGTATAAGCAAAATGTTTACCGTTAATGAATTCGAAAACAATTTTCCCGGGGCAGGCTGCGCTCGAAGCTTACGGACATGCTCTCTTAAAACGAGAAATATAATATATGTAAATGTCTTTCTGACGTAAAAGACTAATGCAAACAAGTGGAATCACCCGAGGAATCGAACCCGGACCTCTTTTATTTGCTCTCTGACCACTTGCCACTACGCTATGCATGGTACCAAGAGCTTGCTTCTTCTCGCCGAGTGTCCAGTCGTCGCCGTCGACAAGCTCGACTCCGAACATTGGGCAGCCATCCCAGCATGGCGCCTTGACCGGATAGCCGATTCCGGAGAAGATGGCGATTCGAAGGCGGCTGCCACTCGGTGCCTGCACATCATTGAAAGTCTTTAAAAAATGTTGTTTTGTTTTTTTGCGATTCTCTGGTATTTTTTCTCGAAATATTTCTAAAGAAAAGAAGTGTATAAAGCAAAGACGGCAGCTGGCTGAAAAAATTGTGTGACCGTGATAACTTCGGGCGCAAGCTTCTGGAAGTCGTCGTACGGTGCATTCATGCCTGCATTGATCTTCGCACCGTCGAACTTGTTCTGCCACGAAATGACGAGCGGTTTCTGAGCAAGAGAAATATTTTAATTTATGCATTTATCTACATCGTCTTCCCTTGTTTTTAGGGACTCTTTAGCAATCAAACGAAAAAAAATGTTTAAAAAAAATATGTTTTAATAGAGAACCCAAAGTTGAAATCATCATTTTGGTTTTTCTGTTTAAATGTATTCATTATAAAAAAATGAAATACCAAATATATTTGACAGTAACTGTTTTTGAGAAGGTCTTCTGGCTCACGGGCGATTCGCACTTGTCACCCTTGAAGAAGTCCGGGCAGATATAACGTCGGCAGTCCTGGTAGTTTGGGAACCCGCCATTCTCGCACTTTGGAGGAGACGAGCAAGTTTCTGAAAGATCGAAGAAAAGCTTCAAAAAAATTTACCCCAATTTCACGTTATATGATACTGTCGAGACAGAAATCAATATCGATTTAGAATATGTGAAATCGATAACGATTCAAAATCAACTAACCAAGAGAGTCTTATTTCTGTGTTTCAAATATTTTCTAGTTTAATGAGAGACGACGAAAGCTGCACACGAGTACATCGCATTGAGCTGCTTGTGGTCGGAGAAGCCGACAACATGAGGTTGGCCCATCGTGTTCAGGAATTGCGCGTCCTTGGGCACGAGGACACGCATGCCGTTCGTGGAGAAGTCGTCTTAATTTAATTAACTAATTAATTATTTTACTCTGAATCTTGAGCTAATCTTGAGCGATGTACAATCTATATTTGGTGGACAAATTTGATTTTTTTAAAGTTTTTTTTTCATTTCTAATCAGAAGATGAACACCATCTCACATGCTCCGTAGTGCATCATGCTACCGTAATCGTATGCAACGCCGTAGTTGTTGCCGTCTGACACAATGAGAATTCGATTGAAATTGTTTGTAGTATGTATATTGAAATAGAAAGCAAAACACATGAAAATAGCTTTTTCACAATTATTTTTGAATGCCAACAGTGTTGTATTTTTAATCAACTATCAAATAACCTTTTCAAAATTCCCGCGATTTCTCTTATCGACCGCAGACAAGTCCAGTGTGACGTAGTTGTCGCGGTCGGAGCGTTCCTACAATAATGTGATTATTGTTTCTCATTCCATTGATTACAATTGTCTAGAACAATGATTGTCTACTAAGTAAGAACATTATTATCTATACAGCACCAATGATGAAATTGTCCTAGACATGAATAACCTGTTCTTGGTATGAGCCGAGTGCGTGGAAGAGTTCGTGGGCTGCAGTTGTCATCTTCAAAGCGGGTATTAATATAGTTGTCTTGGACGATGTTAACAAAAGTGAAGAAGAAAATGCAAGCTGTATTACCAGTTGGTCGAGTTTTAAGAAGCCGCAAAAAATCAACCATGAATTCGCGCTTTTTGCCTGCATGTGATTTAGACAAACGCGTCAATGTATTAAGGTCAGGGAAATTGTTGAAATAGCTACGGTTGAGTTTGGCGCTAATTTAGAGCTTAAAATCGAAGAATACCCAACCGAGGTGCAGCCGCTTCCGAGCGAAAGATCTTGACTCTTCATCCATTTCAGCCGAGTAGCAACCGGCTCCGGAAAAGATTCGAATCTAGAAGAAACATGAAAGTCTTAAGCAGGGTATAAACTTCTTGTTGGCAATCTTTTGTTAATAAGACGTCAATAGCCAAATTAATCTCGCCATTGGTAGTAACGTATATGTATGTTTATATATGTACATAAATATATACATATATATATTCTTTTAATATTAAACCATTTTGAGTAAACTCACGCCATTTGATTTGGGAGGATCCATTGCAAATTTGATGCAGCTCTTACTAGCGAGAAATGCCATGGCCTTCTCGACATTTGGGATCGCGTTTGAGGCTAAAAGAATGCAGAGATGAGGTATATCGAATAAAACCAAATAATAGTACGAACATCAATATGTATATGCCATGTAATCAGTTACAATCTCACACGTTAACTTCATGTTTCTTAAAAGCAGTATGAAAGTAATAAACACTAAGGTTCGTACGGAATCCGTTATAGAAGAAGTACGGAATCGGTGTCGACTTATTCCAGCGAGTCGCAGAATTGACGGGCGCGCCACGCTTATTGCGAGATTCCTAAGAACTATTTAAAGTTTAAAGTTTTAATGTTCTTAGCCGATTCTTCAGGATGGGAGGGAAGCCTCCCACAGGAAGGCCCGAAGACGTCTCTGTACAGAATTATAGAACTGGTTGACGGCTTTCTTGCAGCGCGAGCACTCACCGTCCTGAATTATGTAATTAGTGGAAATTAATTAGTTGAAAAGTCGAAATTAGAGAATAATGTATCTTCAAAATTTTAAAGTACGCAAACAATTCATTTTTTGCGGTGCTATGTAGTTAGTGGAGACATTAACAAAAGACTGACCCCGGAGAGCAAGAATTTGGCGTCTTGGGTTGGTGTTGAAGAAGATGCGAGCTAAAAATGATGATATAGAATATTTAACATTGACTATTCTTATTCTTTCACTTATTATGTCGTTATTCATCTTCAAAAATGCATGTTCATATTGTTAATCGGCTTTCGGGTTTTACACGTAAATAAATCATGCCCGATATCCCATCTCGTTCTCCATAGGGGAGAGCGAGAAGCACATGTGCAGGATCTCCTTGCAGACGAGGTCGGGCGTCAATTGGTATATCGCTTCCGCAAGCTCCGCGAAAAACTGAAGAAAATGATACGATTATAAAAAGCGGATTTTATATGATGAGCATAATTTTGTTCTGCGAAGAACAACAAACAAAAACGATACAAAATATGGTATGTAAAACTTTTCACTTTGATAAGAAAAAAACAGCACTTGAGCGGTCGAAACGTTGAAGTGTGTAGAGGGAAGAAGGCACAGTGAGAAAAAGGATTTTTCATTGATGCATTTACCGTTTGTACGGCTGTGTTGCATTCTGTCCTCCAGTCGTCGGGAAGTTCATTGCAGTAGTTGGAGACAAACTGTCGAGAAAGGATAATCTTTCTCGATAATAAAAGTACGCTCATTGTTAGTGAAAAAGCGAAGCAACTCATCCATTGCATACATGGCTACATTATCATTCATTTCATCGATAACAATCTTTTTAAAAAACTAACCTGCTTAATAGCCGGAAGATTTTTCTGCGCATACTCCGTGAACTGATTGAAGGCGTTCAAGCAATTTGCGCATTCAACGTCCTGCAATAAGTAGTGGAAAACTTAATTAGTGGACGGGCCAAATAAGTACTTGCAGTTAAAAAATGCATATTATGTTGTGCATAAAAAGCCTTATCTTAAAAAAAAGACTGACACCAGAGGGCAAAGCCTTGACGCCTTCTGTGGTGTTTGGAGGAAAGGCGGGCTAAAACGCATATATGGAAAATTTAATTTTGACATTCGTATTCTTTCACCTAATATTTCGTCATTCATCTCAAAAATGCATGTTCATATTGTTAATAAGTTATTGGATTTCTACGCGCAAATAAATCATACCCACTTTCTTTCCTTCGACTTGATAGAGTAGAGTGAGCAGGCGATTTGGACAAGAAGAAGGCTGAGTAGCACAGTGCGCATGACCGATTCAAGTCTTCCTTTGGCACCTCCTGTAACCTAAGAATAATAATTCCGAAAAAAAAAATGGAAACAAAAAGATACGAGTTTCCGAAGAAGGCGTCGGTTCTATCTACGATTCGCTTTCACACAAAATGCATGAGACACACAGCTAAAGAAGCAATTCGAAAATAAAAACCGCCCATATTTCCCGTTTCAATGAATCATCCACCTCTTCAGCGTTCACTTGGCGAAAGAAAACGACTAAGAAAGATGTAAACATGGAAATTATTTTCTCATATTGAACAGATGGCTTTGCTTCGTATGCATCACATTTCCTAATTCTTAAACGAATGCTTTTCTTTGCTGCAATAAATTTCTTTGAACAATATTTAAAAATGAAAAAAAAACTCACTACTGATGCTAATCACAATTCAGTTATCTCGGCAGTCCAAACCACTACTATCACTGCAAGCCAACCTAGCCAAACAATCTCACGAATTGTGAAAGAGACTATATCACTGTGAAAGAGACGATAGAAAAAACACATGGAATTAAAGATGCACTCAAGTTGTATTCCTAGAGTGGAGTCGGATAATGTCAACAAACAACTTCGGGCAGGTTGGAAGGCAGATAGGGAGAGGCAGTTCAAAATTGTTCTCTGTGAGGCTATAAGGAAGAAAAGACTATTCAAACGGGACCTAAAACCTTTTTCATCTGGCAAAAACATCATCACAAATTGGTGAAATCTGATGAACACAGCAACTAATTCGTCGGAAATTGAAGGTGTTGTTGCGGATTTTTACAACAAGTTTTATCATAGCGATTGTGGAAGAAGCTTTGGAGGAAGGCGACTAGAAGATGATTTTACTTCTATCGGACAAGATAAAGTTCTAGCTGAATTGAGAAGGTTAAAGGTGATGGCGAAGAGAAATCTTAAACATGCTCGCCCACTACGATGTCATGGGTCACTTGAATGATCGTCAAATTGAAGATGTGTCTTGTCCTCTCGATCCCTTCTTTCAAAAGGAAGTGTGTTATCTCACACATCGTGATGTACTTCTCCCTGGAAATCCAAATAAGCAAATAAGAATAGTATTTGAAAAAGTGTCAAAAATAACTTTGCATATTGAAATTTCTTCTTAAGGAAGAATGATTTTGACCTGTTTAATGCTATTATTTGAATTTGAGTCCTTACCTCGCCTAGATTTGAATATGCGGAATCTCGTCATAATATCATTTCGACTCATTCTGATGGTTCTATATCAGTTGTTTTTGTTTCTGAGTTGCTGAGTGGTCGACTTCTTTTGCCTCTCTTCACTCCGTCTCCTTCTCGCTCATCATCATGGTCGAGGTATCATTGAAACAATAAATAAATTGACTCAGATTCCCCTTGTGAAGGAAAAGTGTTTGTTTGGCGCCTCAAGGGGCCAGGAAGACCTAACCTCGACCCTTGTTAACCTCGAAAATGCGAAAAATTCAAAGAATAATGGAAACCATAATCTCTATGCCCTCCGCCCAACAATTCTTTGTCCACTATCTTCTTCTCATTAATGCGAAAACTTAGGGATTCCTAAAAATTGCATATTGTTAATGACTATTTATCGACTGACGAACATTCCAGTCACTTCTCGCTCGCTATCTCGCAACTTTTTTCATCTTAGAAATCAGCACATCTCTGACGCCCGAGCCAACCCAAGGGTTTGTTCCAGACGCCCATGGGTTCATAAAAAAATTGGGAGTATAATGATTTAAATCGTCACTCGTGGGGTTCGGTCACCAGCAACCTGGCTCAGGTGGCCGTGTTTGCATTATTCTCCTGCTTTCCGTCGATTGCACCTCCATGCTGATATGTAATGGAATGTTCCATTCCTCACGTTTTCTTCATTCCTGCCCTTTCCAGCATTAGCATACCACTTCCAACTACAGTCCCATTGTGTTTTCGAGGCATTCCTAAAGTCAGTCTCCCCTCCCTGGCTTTTCGTGAGCGGTTGCATCCATCAGTGTTGGCCTTATTCCCACTGATAAACCTATCCCTACCCTCGTCGTCAACATGCGAATGCAAGAGAAGTGGACTACAATAAGAAGGTCTTGTATTTACAGATGGCTCTGCCGAATCCGCTCTTCGCGCACTTCCCGCAGCAGCTCGAGCCCGGCCAGTCGCTTAGCGTCATTCGCTTAGCGTCACCGCCAACGCTGCATTGTCATTACATTCTTTGAATATGCTCACAGAGTTATCTTGTAGTCTTCCTCTTTTTAAGAGAGCCAATCTGATAGAGTCGACCATGGGTGTGCAGGGAACAAAAATATTTTTTGATTTAAATTTCCTTTGAAGGGTTACTGTAGCACCCTATGAGGATTCGAAAAACGTTTTGTTCAAAAATTTATTTTCGTTTCACCCATTGATCACCTTCCTTTTTCCAATAGCTATACTCAATCTGAAAAGGACACAATGAAGGCCTATTAAAGCTTGTGAAAGAGGAGAGTTTCTAACACCTATGTATGTACTGTAAATAATTTTGGCTAAACTTTCTGGAAATATTTTAGACAAATGCGTATGTAAAACCATATGTTAATTATTCCATGAATAACACGGAAATTCGAAAGTGAATTAATTATTTTTCGATGATCGTCCTAGATATAGGAATAGAGTGTCACCCTACCTGCTCGCATGACTCATTTTTAAAAGGCTTCCATTGGAAGAGAATGTCTCCATTGTCGCCAAAGAAGTTGAAGGCGAACTCATTCGAAGTCATCGTGACATACGCTTCGACTTTCTGCTCTAAAGATATACTTTCTATAGTACACATTTTTGTCGCTGGCCTTGGAAAAACATTTTTGGATAGTTTTCGGATACCATTACGCAGATAGCCGTCCGGAAAACCACCATTGAACGGAATCGAGTAGTTCTTTCCGCAGAGTGCAATCTTCTCGAGTTGAATGTCACCGGAGACCTATGAAAATGACGAGAAAAGCTCAGTTTTCTTTAATCCTTTCGGGATATACATTCTATTTTTGTCAGAAATGGTAATTTCCACTTTTATTTTTTATTTTTTATTTTTTTGCAAAAGAAAAGTGACCGATCTCGACCTGAAAACAGTCTATCTTCGTGAGGCCCACGAAACCATCGCGATCCGGGAAGTATTTCACGTGGTTGCCGTTGATCTTCAGCTCAATCTTGTCCTCATAAAATCTAGATGAAAACTGTTTTTCTTCTTCCAATTTATCTGATCTTTATTCGACTCTGAGATCAATTAAAGTTTAAATATCAGTAAAGGGAAATAATAATAAAACAATTCATCCAAAAAAAGTTGTTCTCGTGCCGGATTCGAAGCTCGAGCCTTTTGCCGGCGCCCCAACTGCCATGCTGCAAGGAGTCATTTTGGCTTTTGGTGTATATTTATCTTTCAAAATTTTATCCGCTTGCTGTCAGCAAGCAATCTCTAAAAAAAACTAATGAAAGTAGAAAAACTTAGGATTTAAAAAAAATTTCCACAAATACCACATAGTCATTGTTGATCTCGAGTATCTTATTATCGAATCGAAGATCCGCATGTAGTTTGCGGTCGCCCGCGAAGAGATTCAGGAAGACGCTAGCAAATGGGAAAAAAGAAGAATTAGATATTTATCTAATCTATTCTTAAATATTTTCCCTTAAATGACAACGAAATGAGAGTTTAAGAGAGCCTGTCTGAGAGAATCGACCATGGGTGTATTAAGGTGGTGCAGGGAACAAAAATATTTTTTGATTTAAATTTTCTTTGAAGGGTTACTGTAGCACCCTATGAGGATTCGAAAAACGTTTTTTTCAAAAATTTATTTTCGTTTTTAAGTACAGTATACCCCGAAATGACGAAATGATATAAATTACCATAACTTTCTTCAAACTCAACCAAATTGAATTTTGAAGCGATTGTTATGTAGAGCATGACCAGGGGTATAAAACGTCTCTAATAACATTTTTGAAAAAAATTCATTTAAGGGGTTATATTGGCACCCAAATATTTCGGTGATGAGGTTTGGGACTCAAAACGTTACGAGCGCGGAGAAACGACAATACCACGTGAAAGAGAAGCATTTATTACCCCAGGAACAATGGTTCATTAACGGATTGGAGCACCTAATGGATACCTAATTTCAGCCGGAACATTCACACTTGCTCAAACTGCGAACCTGGAAAATTGGCATAAATCGCTTGAAACTCAACGAAAAACAATAATGGTGTGCTCATTCGATTTGTCTTCTTAAAACTAACAACAAGGACTGTATGCTTTTTGTACCAATTTCACTTTTCACTATCAGCAAAAAACCTTTTTAGGTGTCTTGAATTTGGCAACTTCTGGCCAGTTTCTGATATTTTCAGATCAGAGCGCGCAATAAATTTGTCTTCATATGAAAGAGCATTCAATTTTACCTAGTAAAAGTTGGTTTTAAACTGAATTGGAACACCTAACTGACGTTATTTAGCTGTCTGAAACCCCTCAACCCTGTCACGCATCAAAATTTAAAACAGCCGAATCCTACCCGGGAATCTTTTACTTGATCTAGAAACAAGGTACGATTGTTCTCCAGTCCATTCTATACAGATATGCTTTATTTGTACAACAAAACAAAAAAATAATTGGTAAATTGTTTTTTCGTACCTCAAAAAAAATCCCCAATAACTACGACAATGTAACTTTACAGCTCATTTTCAAACGATTTTCTGAAAATCTCTATCACCGTTGGAAAGAACGGTTTTTTTTCAACCTGTACAAGTCACCATCAGCTCAATATAGACACAATCTTTTTGATAAGCTAGAAGTAAAGACAGAAAACCATTATCCAATTCAAAAAAAAAATTTTTTTTTTTTCAAATTGTTTTGGCGTTGTAAATTATGAGTTGTGATACATGAAAATCACGTTTGTTCTTTATGATAATATTTTTCACCATTTACAATATACATTTCCGGATTCCGTATTTTCTCTATTAATCTATTACGCGATCTGATCTGAGAATATCAGAAACTGGCCAGAAGTTGCCAAATTCAAGACACCTAAAAAGGTTTTTTGCTAAAATGATAGTGAAAAGTGAAATTGGTGCAAAAAGCATACAGTCCTTGTTGTTAGTTTTAAGAAGACAAATCGAATGAGCACACCATTATTGTTTTTCGTTGAGTTTCAAGCGATTTATGCCAATTTACCAGGTTCGCAGTTTGTGCAAGTGTGAATGTTCAGGCTGAAATTAGGTATCCATTAGGTGCTCCAATCCGTTAATGAACCATTGTTCCTGGGGTAATAAATGCTTCTCTTTCACGTGGTATTGTCGTTTCTCCGCGCTCGTAACGTTTTGAGTCCCAAACCTCATCACCGAAATATTTGGGTGCCAATATGACCCCTTAAATGAATTTTTTTCAAAAACGTTATTAGAGACGTTTTATACCCCTGGTCATGCTCTACATAACAATCGTTTCAAAATTCAATTTGGTTGAGTTTGAAGAAAGTTATGGTAATTTATATCATTTCGTCATTTCGGGGTATACTGTACTTAAAAACGAAAATAAATTTTTGAAAAAAACGTTTTTCGAATCCTCATAGGGTGCTACAGTAACCCTTCAAAGAAAATTTAAATCAAAAAATATTTTTGTTCCCTGCACCACCTTAATACACCCATGGTCGATTCTCTCAGACAGGCTCTCTTAAACTCTCATTTCGTTGTCATTTAAGGGAAAATATTTAAGAATAGATTAGATAAATATCTAATTCTTCTTTTTTCCCATTTGCTAGCGTCTTCCTGAATCTCTTCGCGGGCGACCGCAAGCTACATGCGGATCTTCGATTCGATAATAAGATACTCGAGATCAACAATGACTATGTGGTATTTGTGGAAATTTTTTTTAAATCCTAAGTTTTTCTACTTTCATTAGTTTTTTTTAGAGATTGCTTGCTGACAGCAAGCGGATAAAATTTTGAAAGATAAATATACACCAAAAGCCAAAATGACTCCTTGCAGCATGGCAGTTGGGGCGCCGGCAAAAGGCTCGAGCTTCGAATCCGGCACGAGAACAACTTTTTTTGAATGAATTGTTTTATTATTATTTCCCTTTACTGATATTTAAACTTTAATTGATCTCAGAGTCGAATAAAGATCAGATAAATTGGAAGAAGAAAAACAGTTTTCATCTAGATTTTATGAGGACAAGATTGAGCTGAAGATCAACGGCAACCACGTGAAATACTTCCCGGATCGCGATGGTTTCGTGGGCCTCACGAAGATAGACTGTTTTCAGGTCGAGATCGGTCACTTTTCTTTTGCAAAAAAATAAAAAATAAAAAATAAAAGTGGAAATTACCATTTCTGACAAAAATAGAATGTATATCCCGAAAGGATTAAAGAAAACTGAGCTTTTCTCGTCATTTTCATAGGTCTCCGGTGACATTCAACTCGAGAAGATTGCACTCTGCGGAAAGAACTACTCGATTCCGTTCAATGGTGGTTTTCCGGACGGCTATCTGCGTAATGGTATCCGAAAACTATCCAAAAATGTTTTTCCAAGGCCAGCGACAAAAATGTGTACTATAGAAAGTATATCTTTAGAGCAGAAAGTCGAAGCGTATGTCACGATGACTTCGAATGAGTTCGCCTTCAACTTCTTTGGCGACAATGGAGACATTCTCTTCCAATGGAAGCCTTTTAAAAATGAGTCATGCGAGCAGGTAGGGTGACACTCTATTCCTATATCTAGGACGATCATCGAAAAATAATTAATTCACTTTCGAATTTCCGTGTTATTCATGGAATAATTAACATATGGTTTTACATACGCATTTGTCTAAAATATTTCCAGAAAGTTTAGCCAAAATTATTTACAGTACATACATAGGTGTTAGAAACTCTCCTCTTTCACAAGCTTTAATAGGCCTTCATTGTGTCCTTTTCAGATTGAGTATAGCTATTGGAAAAAGGAAGGTGATCAATGGGTGGATCCAAAGATCGAAAACAAGAACCGAATCCTGATCAAGAAGAACGTCGGCTTTCATCTGAAATTCATCTACAAGCAGGAGTCTTTCCAGGCTAGCCTAATATTAGCTTTTCTCCGCTTGCAAAATTTTTTCTGTAATACTTGCTAATTATTTTTAACATAATTTGCATCTATAAAGGCGCTAGCCCACTATGCAGGTTTTAATCAACGACGTGCTCATCAATACGTTTGCGCATCGCAATATGGCGCGCAAATGCACGGCGCTCCGCATCACGGGCGGCGTCGTCCTGGAGAGCCTCGATATTCGCTAAGCACTGTGTGCCTTTGACGAGTGCTTTTGTTGGTTTGAATAAAGTGCTTTGAGCACAGCCCAAGCAATATTACATCACAACGCCTGAAGCAATAATTTCATAAGTTGGGTCGAGAGGGGGGGGGGGGGGTGCGAGTGCTACACGTGCCTCTGACATGGAGGATGAATTGAACGTAGAAGAAATGAACCCTGTTGGTGCCGACAAATTTTATATATGTACTGGGCGTTTGAATATTTACTTGCAAGCTCTGATAATAGATGACTTAATTATCAGAGCTTGCAAGTAAATATTCAAACGCCCAGTACATATATAAAATTTGTCGGCACCAACAGGGTTCATTTCTTCTACGCTCAATTCATCCTCCATGTCCCAGGCACGTGTAGCACTCGCCCCTGCATTCTCTCGACCCAACTTATGAAATTATTGCTTCAATGGCATTTCGACACGTCAGCCAACCTGCGCCATCTAGTCAGACTTTCTCTTTTCATCAGACGAAGGTTGCCTTTGGTATTGCTCTTTCGCAAGCTCTCTTATCGTGAATGGTCGAGGGATCCAAGATGGGAGTGATTTCGACGATTCTTCGCCTGACGGAATCTCGCGAAGTAATCGGCGAGATTTGGGCTTCTTATCCTCTTGGCGAGCCCACCGTTTCTCCGGAAGCAGCGTCGATGATGCTCGAGAAAGACAATCGAGATTTTAGTCATTCCGAATAGGGGAGCCTAGTAGAGCAACGCCACTTGCCACTAGGCCACCCCGGCTCTTGCCATCTCCCATTAGTAAGTTTTGAGATGTGTAAATGGTTTGTAAATGAGAGAATGCATAATCACCACTTCAATCATAACGATCATACATGTAATTATGAAGTGAGGCAACATACATATTTATTCCACACATTCTTTTTTTGTTATTCATTTCCATGAATAACAAAAAAAGACGGCTTATAAATGAATGCAAATAATTTTCCTTTGTTTTGCTATATGGTAGCAGCCATTGCTGAACTGAAGGAGCATCGCAAGAAAAGACAGCATCAGAGACAGCGTCTAAAGTGATCACAGTCAACATTCCAGTCTTTTTTTTCTTTCTCTCTAAATATATATCTTTGTAAAAGCTCAAGATATTCATACTTTTGTGCATGTTTTTTTGGCAAAGATACCGTTAGAATGAGCGGTTTGGACAGAACGCCGTGACCATGCCATCGGACCTCTTAAGATGAGCGCAGAGCGCTAGCGCCGCTGTGTAAACCTGCAATTTATGAAAACTCTTACGCCGAATGCGTGCATAAAGTTAAAAATTCCCTTAACAAGGCTTCGGCCACTTAACAAAGCTGAAAATTCTATTATAGCTTTCTTCCATCATCATTAGGATCCCACAACAAGCTCTCTAGATTACAAACAAAGAGAAAAGATTGAAGAAAAAAAAAGTTATTCGATTAGGAAAAATATGAAACCTTAAGACGAAATGGTTGCCAAACGTTTTGGTTAGCGCAGAATGAAGAGTGGCCTGTTTCTATCTGGAAGCAAGATGTGTTCGAAATAAAATATATGTCACAGAATATATGCTAATTTAACTGCAAATCTAACTAAATACCATTTCATATCATTTAAATGTCCATAAATCTAGATAACGTTGATATAATTTTAATCTAAATCAAAATACCGTTTCGTGTAGTTGTGCGGGCAGAACTGTGATGGCGAAGAAGAGAAAGCCGCTGATGATGACAGGCGGCACTCGCATGGCAATCTCGGCCAACGGCGCATGCAAGCCTCCGATCAGAGTGAAGAGTGAGAAGATGGCAAGTGGAATCAGGCAAGAAATCATCAGAAATGCGAAACACTTTAAAATATCAAATGCATACATCTATGTATGTATTTTCATGAGTTTAAGTCTTTTACTGGTCTCCCAAATCTCCTCCAACCCGGACTAGGCGATCCAGTTCACGTAGTGCTGTGGACAGTCGAGTTTGGTTGTCGATTATATTTGTAATACATTTGGCCAGGAATTCGTCGTCGGCAGAGAAGGATAACTAATTGTAAGGAGGAAATGTCTAAGCAGGACATTAGCAACATACTCGCTTTACCTCAGAGATGCTGCGATTCAGCAGTTGAGCCTTGTTGATTGCAGCCTGCATGCAGAAACAGTAATTGTAGAGGGCGCAGCTCATGACGAGGCAAAGATGTCCCCACCACAGCGGAACGAAAGGAGTCAAACTTGACGTTCCAAACAGCTCACAATCATTAGAAGTGAGAATCATGTATTAGATGAGAATCAGTTACAAACACATTCATGAATGTACATAGCTTGTCATACCAGTAGCATACGCTCATCGAAACTTTTCAACATGTTTGACGAAAACGCAAGAAATATGGCGATGATTGTTGAATGCGCAAGCGAAAATGCAAAAGCAACATAGAAGCCTCGATGAATAATTGACAAGGACGATCTTCGGATTAGAACAACTTGATGATCCTCAAGGAATAGTTACTATTTATTGATTGAAAGGCTACCAATTGTTGAAATGGCTGTAACCTCGGTAATCTCGTCGAGAAAGTCTAGAAACTTTGCGACGCCATCTTCCCGCAGTGACGCATGGATGAAATGCTGAAAAGCTACCATGGAGAAAGAATTTATAAAGTGTGTATTGCTTGGCCAAAAGAGAAATACCAACGAAACGGCGCCAATGATGAACACGAACAGAATGGTGATGGAGGTTTCGATCGAAACATGATCAAGTGTTCCGGAAAAGATGAGTCGAAGAGGGTATGATGGAAAATGAATGGCTAAAAGATCTCTTTTTTTTGGCTGTTGAAATTATTGCATGTTAGAAAAATAATATTTTTTTGTTAATGCTACCATACAAATGATTGCAGAAGAGAAGAAGATGGCGAGCCCTACAAAGCGGATGATCTTTCCAGAAATGGCCGAAAGTGGAGGAAGAAAGAAGACAAGGCTTCGTACCAACTAAATTGCCATTAAAAGTAGCAGGAAAGAGAAAGCGAAAACACAAGAGAAAGCGAAAACACAACATTTAATTTTTGAGTCAAATAACTTGAAAATGCCGCGAGTTATTGAAATAGTGTAGGAAATGGCAGGAAAAAAGTATTCGAAAAAAATTACTTGTAAACGCCAATTAATGTTGGACTACATACATACATTGACAATCGACTCTTACCAATCTCATGCGTTCAAATTGCCGTTCGAGCGAATTGACATTATTCGGGATTATCGTGCCGTGTTATTAAATTTACGTACAAAAATAATCATATTCATACATATGAGTAATTTTAATGACAAGCAAAAAAAAGAAACTGAACGATAGCTTTTTCTAAAGAATGTCGACGAGCAGGCATGTCGAGATGTCTGCAGAAAACATTAAAGGAGGGCGATCACTGAAAAAAAAATTGAATGTAGCTTCGAATTGCCACGTCTGCCCTGTGCTTCCTCACTCTCATTCTCGCGTGCTATTTCGCAGGTCGCACAAACTCGCTGCGAGAAAATGGCACGCGCGAATGAGAGTGCGAAGGGAAGCAGCGGCAATTTGAATTATCACATAATGTTTCGGTGATCGCCCTCCTTTAACATGTGCTTTGGCTCGGAAAAAAAGAAAAACGTATTCGTTGCAACCGCTTCGAAAACGTGGAATGGCATACTGAGAGAGAAAAGATTCCACAACTCTTTTTTTGTGGCCATTGTGTACATAATGCGCTCTTTCCCTGCAGCCCTAGCACAACGGTGTTGAATTACTGAGGGCCGTTGGTTATCTTTTTTTAGAAGATGCATGAAGTCAAAGGGCAATGTCAAGCAGTGAGGCATGCGAACCTCCGATTAGAGTGTTAAAAAGATAATGTGAAAAGAAGAAATAATCAGAAAGGTGAAGCCCAGGAAACACAAAACAGTTGTGATGTGAGCACAATCTTGACAAGACCGGTGTGAAATGAAACCTACTCAGCATCAGTAAGGTCATCTCTACTCGTTTGTTCTCAGAAATACTCTGATACAGCAGTCAGACTTATGGTTAGTTGATTACAATTTGCATGCAGACGCAGGACACGTACAGGGCATGTAGAGATCCACGCAGAATCTTACTCACGGGGGCGCTTTTTTAAACGGGCTTAAAAATGGCAATAAACATAAGACATCTTGCAGGCCAACTTCACTTTACTTTCCGGCACAAAAGAACCCTTACTCAAAAGCGACATTGGTCCTCCTCAGCTGAACAGCCAGCAAGCGAGGTAATCCATTCTACATATTTTTAGTTCTCATAGTGTTTGATAACTACTTCCATTTCTTGTGAGAACATCACTTTATTTGCAGATTCAAGATCTTTGGCGCTGGCGGCAAGCAGACTGCAGCGCCATCGAAGAAGAAGAAGATCGCGCTCACGACAGGACTCCGCGTCGGGCATCACGATGGCAAAGCTAAATAGACGACATATTACATGTGAAAACAGCAAATATAGTAAACATTGGAAAACATATTATAAAAAATTCTAAAAGCATAAAAACAATGTAACGCTCAACTGTTCAAGGGTTTTCGTTAGTTCAAGCATCTTAATAAGGTACACTGCATGATTACACTTCAAATCACGGAGGAAAACAGCAATATACTCTTTCGAAACGGACGACTCAGAGTGCAATTCCTTTCGTCAGGCCGCCCCGCTGAGTCGGTGCTTATGTGGTTTCCCCTGGTTATTCGCATTATTCATCTCGTCTTTCTTGCCTCTCACTCGGACGCTGTCCACGATTCCAGGAAGTTATGCAAAAAACTGTTTAAAAAAAAGCATGTACGAAATGGCAAGGAAGTACAGAGACAACTTACGGACAAGTAAAATTCTATCAGTTACAAGGCCTCACTCCTTACATGTCTTTATTCTTTCAAGCTTGATTTTCTCTTCTTTGGACTCGATATTTTCTTTTTTTTCACATGCTTCATTCTTCTCTCATATCAATTGAGAGAGGGAGAGATATGTAGAACATTTCTCTTCGATCTTCTTCAGGGCAAAATGGAATAAACGAGAAAGCAATGTGAACCGGGAAGTGCGTACTATATAAGACCGCGTGACCGTGCAGTGGTACGTCGACTACTCTTCGCAGCACTTATGCGCAGCCTCATCATCCTGCTCGTGTTCGTCGCAGCAATGACGATCGCGTCAGTTAACTTTTCATTTCCAACTTGAAAGCGTACTTCTTATCTTAATTGGTCTTATTTTTTACTTGAAAAGAACTATATTCGGCCCTTCTTGTTTCAATATTTGTAAATACTGTAATGTCTCAACGACGTGGCTGAAATGTTACAATTTGGTAGTACCTTATTTATGTATTTATTTATTTTTTCACATTTTGCTATTAGTATAACCAAAAAAAACAATGTTAAATTGTAACTTATGATGCATATAATACAGAATAATGTCTTGCAGACTCACGAAAGTGGAGAAGCGAGAGGAGCCTATCAGAATACGGAATAAGCGAGAGGAGCCTATCGGAATACGAAATAAGCGAGAGGAGCCTATCGGAATACGAAATAAGCGAGAGGAGCCTATCGGAATTCGGAATAAGCGAGAGGAGCCTATCGGAATTCGGAATAAGCGAGAGGAGCCTATCGGAATTCGGAATAAGCGAGAGGAGCCTATCGGAATTCGGAATAAGCGAGAGGAGCCTATCGGAATTCGGAATAAGCGAGAGGAGCCTATCGGAATTCGGAATAAGCGAGAGGAGCCAACACGTGTGAAGCGGCCAGAGATGGTAAATGGCCCAAAAATTTTGGGACAGCCCGGCCCGTCGGGCCCAAGGTCTGGACCCGAACGATTTCCGGGCCCTAGAATTTTGGGCCCGGCCTGGCCCGTGGGCCCGTTTGAGCCCGATTCTCAAAATCCGATGAGACATTTCAATCATGTACCTTAGAAATCCAATGTAAAGGTTAAAGGTGTTTACATGTAGCTCATTCTTTCTATTAAAATAAATGAACACATAGAAGATGAATAGTGAATCCGAATATGTTCTATTAATTCTTATGCATAATTCATTGGCGGGCTGTGCTGTGCGAGTGGGAGAATGGCGGTGCCGTCGAACGGCTCCGATTCAAGGGTGCGGTCCACGGCCGATTCGACGGCGGCGTAGGAGAGGGTAGAGGACGAATTTGAAAGAGGGACTATGTTGATTAGATAATCAGTCAGGTAGTCGAAGGACTCGGTGATTCGAGCCAGAAGAAGGGAATTCTGCTCGGGCCGCCTCTAACTCTCTCTCCTGCCTCGTTCTTGCAATCTCTCCGTGCACTGCTCCTCACTATATACGGTCTCTCTTTCATCCAATCGGCTCCACGCTTCGTAATTCCTGAGCGAACAGAGGTGCACAGCACATTGGAATAATGGAAATCCATTCACTTTTGCTTACTATATGAAAAATTTTCAAACCTCGCGTTAAATTGCTGCCAAGAATATTATTTAAACTTCCCGCAATTTTCAAAAAAAAATTAGCGGGAAAACACTGTGGCCACGGGGCCAACACATTCGTGCGTTGGTTCGGCATATCGACTTCCGCAACCGGGAGATGGGAAGAGAGGGTTAGGATACCCGTTTCAAAATGAACCAGTCTCATACTTGTGAAAATACGACCGAGATAGGTTGCTGAGCACTCCTAATAACGAAAGTGCTGAGCACTAGAGATTCTTTTTGAATAAGCATTGGCTCAGAAGATCCTCTTGGATCAAAATCAGTGTACAATGAGGAGGTGGCCAACTCCAGCAACAATTGAATGGAACAAATTGATGTGAGGTGCAAGAAGCTCAGGCATTTCCTTCTTCAATGTTCTATCTATTCTCTCTCTCCCTCTTCTCTGCACTCTCTCGCACAAATGCTTACACACTCTTTCTCCCTTCTATGCTCTCTCTCTCCATCTTCGTTTCAAACTGGACTTATTTTTTATTAGATTTAAAATGTATTGAAATATCATTCCCAAACACTCTAGAAAGGCTGTTGGATGCGTAACAAATAAGATGTAAAGTAACTGTATATTAACTGTGTAGTAGTAATAGGACAGTGTTGTGCTCATAATGTTTCGCCATCGGAATCAACCTTGAGGAGAGATTTGAGGATGGAGATATACATAGAAAGAGAGATGGCGGGTTATGGAACAGAGAGAAAAAAAAATAAAAGAGAAAGAGAGGGAGAGAGAGAGTGAGATGAGTTGACGGATCCTCTATCGTCTTTCCTCGTCGGCGAGCCTCTAAACCGGCTCGCCGACTATGAAAGACTTAACAGAAAAGCAATTAAAGTAACTCGAAATGATATAAGATTAACAGATATGACGTTCCTAAGAACGAGAGTGACAGAAGGGAAGATTTTCAGACGGCGAGAGTGACAACTACGGTGTTGAAAGAGAAGTAAAAAGCGTCAGCGATAAGACTTTCTTCATTTTATTTCTCACTTAGGCGTTTATTTTATCACCACCTACTTCCATTTTTTAAATATCGGGCCCAAACGGGCTCACGGGCCCGCCCAACTTTTTTGGGCCCGGCCCGTGGCCCTGGGAAATTGAGTCGGCCCGGCCCGCTTGCCTGCCTTTACCATCTCTGGAAGCGGCTAATGAAGTCGGCTGGCTAACCCCTGTAATCCTTGTGATCCTAGAAAAATTCCGTAATATTATGTTGCCGTAAGAGTGCAAGATTAATGCTGTTCGTATGAAATAAATTAGCATGATCAAAGGCATCATGTATCAGCAATCAACTGTGGATGCATTTTACTTGAGAAAACGACAGTATACTACATACATATACATGAACGGCATTTAATGGTTTTCTTGGTCCGCGGGCGGTACTGAATGTAGTACATACAGTACATTGGATATGCAATCTTCCTAGGTGCATACATACATGTGCTCACATTTGAACAGCTGACAGGAGAAAAGGCTCTTAATGGGATCGTCCCCAGCCGCGTACAACAACAAGAAGAAGCACTACAACATTAACGATCGCGTTCGAGTATAGTCGCCAATTTCAACACCCTGTCCGTTCGCAATTTAACGGCATTTCCAGCAACATTGTGGATCCTCGAGGACGAAGCGCCAATTTCGAATCATTGCCTTTAACTGTAAATGATGCCGTAAAATAATTGGAGGAAAAATAATTTACATAGACGCAACGTGCTGCATAGATTAATTATACTGTTGCCATAGAGTGCATGGTGATATCCCTGTTTGGGGGGGGGCATGATTTTTTTTTTTATTTCTAAGGAATTTTTTGCCCAATCTACTTACGCTTGAAAGCTATCTATCAGCGCTTATTTGGCGAGCTGAACGCGAATTTGACATCTAAAACGTCAATTAAGCTCCTTTTGTTAACATTTCTGTGCAAATACGCATTTTTGACGTAATTTAACCATTTTTGGGCAAGATTTCGCTATAAATGATCATATATCGCGGAATATGAAGCAATTCACTGCAGAATAGCATATTCCGGGCAAAAGTATTACCCGCTTCGTAAAGATGTAGAACGAAGGTAGAATAAATTATTCTTGAAAACAAAGATTGACCTTTTGCATGATCGAGCGGCATTCGCTACCGAAGATTGGTGACACAAATTGACACACACTCTCAATAACCTGGAAAGAAAAGATCGCTTAAGCTCATCTGGGGCAATAATTTAGTCTATAGTCGTTTCCCTTGATAAACATACATGCATTCATGTTTACTGTACATCCTTTTAATACATATCAAATAGCCATGTTACATAGATTTAAAAAATTTTGACCTTGGGACAGAGCTGAGTGCTCTTGCCTGCCAGTTCGATGATTTGCGTGACAACGTTCTTGCACACCATGCATTCTTCCGGCTCCTGATTACGATCGAGTAATTTAGCAAATTAGAAGAGAAACAGGTACTTAATTTTAAGTTCAACCAGAAGGTAACTGACTTTAGCGTTCACTTTGGCTTTCACGTGAACGTGCTCGTCTTCCGGGTATGCGAATGCGAGCGTGGCGAGCAGAAGGCAAGCGATGACTGCGGTACGCATGGTCTTCTAAGAGAGGTTCCTTGGTGGAATGGAGAGACCATGGAGGCTGCCGGGCCTTTTATGCCAAGTTTCTCGACCGGCAAACAGGACCTTGGATGAAAGGTGATTCACTTTCTCTGAATATGGCGAAAGAAAGAATATCAAGTCAAAACAGAACATTTAACGAACAGTCATCTGAAATAATCGCTTTCGCAATTCAAAATTGAGGCGCCTCGTTCTATTTCTCAAAGCATTTTGAGTGACTGCGCTCTGTGCATGACGATGTCTTTTTTAAGTAAGAAGAAATTTTTATAAGAAAAGTGAAACATTATTAACTGACAATAGCTGTATGGATCTTTAAAAAAAAGTAAATTTTCAGTTAACATTTGCATGCAAATCGAATGTGTAAAGCAACTTGGACAGAAAATCAATTGATCTACCGAATTAAAGACGGCACCGATAAATGGAAATAATGAGAACTAATCTGGGATGTAGTCGGTGATCTCTGTTGATTAGGTTATCTATTTCCCTTACTTTCTCTGTTTCTTCCAGTATGTGACAGATCACATATGTATGTATATACATACATATATGTATAATATTGGTATAACTGTTTATGCAAGTCGATCTATAACATGGAAGCCGGCGATCGATGATCACCGGCGATTTTATCGAAGTGGCCGACGAGAATTATTCAGAACTTAACCCATTTAGCGAAGCGGTGCTCATTCTTTGTTAATTATTCCGTGGGCATTAATGCCTATACTTATTATTCCAGTATTAAAATAACGCCTTCCAATCATCACTCGCCGTTTTCATGTTAAACTCTTCAAGGCAGAAAGGAGACTTGCAGGCGTGTCAATATTGAATGCGATGATTTCGCTTCATTTTCTTGACTTGATTTCATTTTTCTTTCTTTCGCCATTCGATCATCAGAAGAAAATATGAATCACTCCAGCCAAGTTCCAGTTTGCAGGTCGAGAAACCTGGCATAAAAGGCCCGCCAGCCTCCAAGGTCTCTTCATTCCACCAAGGAACCCTCTCGAAAAAGAAGAAGACCATGCGCACCGCAGTCATCGCTTGCCTTCTGCTCGTCTCGCTCGCTTTCGCATTCCCCTCCGGAGAAGAAGAAGGAGTTCAACGAAGTCAGTTTCTATTATTGCCATGTGGATATTTTCTTATTTTAATTCCCAATAAAGAGACTTCTTCTCTGCTACTTTTTCTTTATCTACCTTTTAGCCTGCCTTTCCTCCAACGACCATCGAAGAAGACGGAGACGTTTCTCTGCCTGCCAAAGTCGGTTTTAGCATTACCATTTGAACATTGCTCTTCTTTTGATTTCCAAAGAAGAGTATTTTTTCCATTCTAATTCGTAAAAGGCAACCGTACTCAGGAGCCCGAAGAATGCACTGTGTGCAAGGACATTGTCAAGCAGATCACCCAACTGGCAGGCAAGACTGGGGTCGCTCTCAAGGTGCAACATTTTCAACTTTCTTTCTTTCGTATTTTTAGTCATATTATAACTTGACATGTTTATACGTCAAGTTACAATACGACTTAAAATTACCCCGAATGAACTTAAACGATCTTTTTCCAGGTTACTGAGAGTGTGTGCGGTTGGTTTCCAATGTTCGATATGGAATGCCGCTCGATCATGAGCAAGGTCAATCTTTGTGTTCTAGAATTCTTTGTAATTTACCTTCGTTCGACTGCTTTTTGTACTTTTCGTGCTCAGCTTATGTTTTGAAAAAGTTTTCAGACGATGGATACCATTGCAAAGAACTCGGCGGAGTCAAAGTCTCCAGAAACGATTTGCACGTACAACCTTCTCATGTGCCCACTAACCCATTCTGGTCGTCAATATGGGCACTGATATTCATTTGTAACATGGATATTCATGGACTTGCTAATCTTAACAATAAAATGCACTTTTCTATAATGTTATTCAAAACAAAGATTGAAATGCGAGAATTGCATGCAATTAAAGGAGCCTTTTCATCCAAAACTTGACATAGTACTGTGGGTTTGAGTGCACATGGATGGCCTAGCAATATCTTAAATGTCGTTGCTAGATCGAACAAAGAAAATAAAGAAGTACTGCAGACGAAAGACGGAGCTGCTCCTTCCAAGCATGATCGAGATGGAAAAATTGTCGGGAGCAAGTACAGTTGAGAAAGAGAGGGCGAGAGAGAGAGAGAGAGACAGAGAGATAGAGATAAGCAATGAGAGGAGGAGTGAAAGAGAAATAGGTATGAAATCGAAACGTGCACTTTTACCACGAGCACACGCCTGATATGAGTGCAAGCTGAGTGCGACTGCATCAAGTGCTTTTCCTTCTGGACAGTATTCCATGTGATAAGATAGTTAAAATTATTCATAAATTGTCATTTTCTGGCCACTATAAATACGATATTTCGTGTTGTAAATTATCCACATATTTATATGTGAACATTTTACATTGTTTTTTTTTTAATTTCCAATACGCTTTCCTCTTGCGGTGAATCCTTCCATCACAGCTACCGTGTGCTTGCTTATCTTTATTAACAATAAGCGCACAGTCTAAGCATGTATTAGTCTCTTCGGTTCTTTGGCTGTCTCTCTCTCCCTCGCCCTTTCTCTCTTTCTTTCTCTCACCATCTCTCTCTCACTTTCTCTCTTTCTCCTTCTCTCTCTCTCTCTCTCTCTCTCTCTCTCTCTCTCTCTCTCTCTTCTACATGCTCACGCACGGTTGCTGGGCGATGCATCTTTGGTCACTTTTATCTTCTCTTTTTCTTTTACCTCACTCGTCATCTTTTCTCTCCTTCTTTTCAGTCAACGTCACTCGCTCTGATCTCTTCTTCCATCTTGCTTTTGCTCTCTCACTCTCTCTCCTTTTTTTTCTTTATTTCGTGCACCATTAATAATGACGTTTAATCTACCTTTTGATAAGTATTCGCTGATTCATTTGAGTCTTTGCTCATGTGAAACTCGAACCATCCCTTCCACAATAGGAATGCCGACTTTCTCAAGCATTATAATTTCTCTAGGATTATCTCCTCGAGTCGCAAGCTAAGTGAGGATGAAGGAAATGTCGTGGATTTCCTCGATGGACTCGGGAAACGAAGAGGCGAGTAGTGCCAGCAGCGGCGGAAGCAGCAGCACTGGAATCGTCGCTGCTTCTTCTCCTTCTCACGAATGCGCCGTCTGCGGCAACAATTCGCACGGTTAATTTGCTAATTTATTAATTAGTGAATTAATTCTTTGGCTCAATATTTCTTCTTTCCTTTTCCCTCTTATATTCATTCAAGTTTTTGTTTTTATTTCATTTAGAATCTCATTGCATTCCATCTTCTAGTTCCTGTTTGCGGGCGAATATGAGGATGGAAGGGTTTTTCGAAAAGAATATTGACTTACGATTACGTGAAAAGCATGTATCATAAGTCTATATGGTATTCAATGAAAAGAATTATTGAAAAGTTGTAGGATTAAAATTATCAAAAAACCCAGTAAAGTCAAGTTTAGTGAAAATTTATAGGATTCAAATTGAAGCAACCCATTAAAATCAAAGCAATCATGGTTTTTTTTCATAAATCGAAAACAAATTCAGCTGGAGCGACATTTTTTTTATTCGTACATACTGATAAAGTACATATATGTAACAATTAAGTTCATCCTAGTGACGTTATTATTATTCTTGTAATTATGATTATTATTATTATTATTGTATTTTTTTTAATATTAATAAATCCCTCTTGAATGCCGTTATCCTCAAGGCATCCACTTTGGCGTCGTCTCGTGACGCGCGTGCGCCGCCTTCTATCGATGTTGCGTCGTGCTCAGCCTAAGCTTCAAGTGCGTCCGTGGCTCAAGAGCCATTGGACTTTGCTTCATTTCAAAAGGTATAATGCCTTTTATTTTACTTTTTTTTAAATTAAATTTTTTTGTTTACTTCATACAACTTATATATGTAGTTACATATATAAACTTTTTAAAATCATAGTTCACCACTTTCTTTCGAACTCAAGCACTCATAGTGTTTGATATTGCCAATAAGTTTATGAAATGAACTATTAAAAAAATCAACAGCGAGAAAATTGATAAGAGATCTTAAACATAAAAGTTTTTCTTCTGTAGTTTCTCAAATTCTTTTTAGAAGAGCCTTTCGCGTGTCGCTGCTGCCGACTGAAAAAGTGTGTTCAGCTCGGCATGAAACAGGGTAGTCAGTCCTTATAATCACAGTTTTAGTACTTTTCTTATTATTGTTAAGATTTATTAAATGAGTGTTATTGACAATTTTACTGACTACGTTTTATTATCTTTTAATTAAACAATTTTAGACGTGCAACGCCACCGCGACAGGACTTCGGCAGTGCGGGCGAGTGCGGTGGCCGCGAGGCTAGCAAACGAAATCAACACTCCATCCCGAACGATCGAGATAAAGGTTTTCAAATCATTTTAAGCATTTTCTAAATAAACATAAACAGCCTTCACGACTGATGTTAGAAAAAAAGAAACCATTCAGGCAATAAAAGCACTCATTCTATGGCTAGTCTTGAGAAGGTGCCGAATTCCAACGTAAGCTGCTCCATCGATTTGTCTGCGCTCAATAAAAGTATTGTTGCGATTCTATCTACGGTTAGCAAATGCTTACATATCTGCTTGAATATACGTGATTATATATGCATTAACATTAGCGATATTCAATGTTTTTTTTGTTATTCATTCTGAATGTTGAAAATAGTTCAGTTGCCGAGTTATATCAAACAAATGGAATGACTAATCAATAACGCAGATTTGATTTGTCGATCTCTTGAGATGCCCAGTGTGTCGTCATCATCTTTTACCACTCGTCGTCCTCTCCTCTCGCGTCTGCTCATCGGCCTATGCCACTTGAGGCTCCAGCCGTCTGACACACTTGAGGTACGCGTTATTATTTTATTTAAAATTCAAATTATCCTAACAATAAGTTTCTTTATTCCTAAAAATATCATATATATATATATATATATATATATATATATATATATGTATATAAGAATATCAAATGTTTCAGCTTGTCACTCGCGTAGACAGGACAACATGGAAGATGTTCTACGAATACGGCACAACAAAGTTCGCCTCGTTTCTCATGCATTACGAAGACTTTGCCGACAAAAGGTTAACGGGGGTTTTTTTTGTTCAATTAAAGTTGATTTTTGTGTTTTTTTTACATACTTAAAACAAGAACTTCTAGTAGCATACAGTAACATACCTCACATTACTTTCATATTTATCATCGTTCTATTTAATGTATTATATATATATATATATATATATAATATATATATATATATATATATATATAAATATATATATATATATATAAATATATATATATATATATATATATATATATATATATATATATATGAAGGAATACAAAAGAATAACATAAAATAAAGCCATTCACTTCAGCTGCCGTTCTACAAGAGCCGCTATCGACTCAGCATGCGATTTGAGCGGCTACACGCGCTCATTTCTTTCATGGGCCGCGACCGATTCTTGGCCGAACTCGACAAGGGAACTCTGGTAGAGCATCTGATTTTCAAAAAAAAAGGAGAGAGAGAATTTGAGAGAGAATGAGAGAATGAGAGAAAACAATATAGTGGCAAAGTATGGGAGAAGGGATGAGAGAGAAAAGATAGAGGTGGAGAGAGTGTAGATGGAGTGTGAATGTGAGAGGAAAAGCGCGAGAGGAGATAGATAAGTGTAAATGGTATATCTGTAATATTCTAAATAGTTTATTAACAATTTAACAGCCAATTGCCGAGACGGATCGACATTACTTTGACTTTGCAAACAGTCACTACGACATCGACTTTGTTGTGAATCGTGACTTTGAAGAGATAAGACAGTACGCTTTCTTTCATACTATTCGTCATATTGACGGTATCTCATGTAGCGAAGCAAGTCAACTGGAACATATTCGATCGATATAAAATAACGAATTGAGGATGTTCGTACCAGTCTATCGGCAGCTGTTGAAAGTGGTCGGTAACGCGCTTCTCCACGATACCCTCGATGATGTCGAGCTTGTCTATGTGCTAACCCTAATCATCTGGAATGTCGAAGGTATCTTTTTATATTTATCTGTCTTATTTTAATTTTATTTTGGAAGGTATTTTTTTTCTTATATACTATGTATCAACATATTTCTCATTTTTCTTACAATTAGTGCTCGGCCATTTATATCTACATTTTTATCTTCAAGCATTTTTATGTTGACTTATTTACTATTATTCGTTATCACGGGTATCAATCACTTAATATCGTAATAAATTCACATTCTTTCACCAATAAAATTAACTCTTTTTTTGAAAGTTCATAATTTGAGAGCACTTGCGTAAGCGTTCATTCATTTTTGTTCCATTTTCGATTTCTTTCAGCTCAAAATAAAGCTTTTTTTTAAAGGCCGATCTGAGGTGTCGCGCGAGCTTGAGGAGATCGCCGTGTGCATCAGAGAGCGTCTGACAGAAGAGATGCATGCGTACTACGTGACGGAGCGAGCGCAGCCGCACTACGCCTCGAGACTCGCGCTCATCGTTGCGATGGCCGGAGACTTTGATGTCGGTCTTTTTTTAAAGGGATTTCCAACATCAGATATATGTAGGTAGAAGATCAGGAGTCCGGGTCGGGCAAGGACAAATATTGGGTCCGGGCCGGGTTTTAGAATTCAGTGGTCTCTCTTCACCCATGTCACTCCACTTATCGCACACCTTTTATAACATTATAAAATTTCTCTTAAAAAAATAATTAAGTGCTGCACTGCTTAAAAAAATTAATAGTTGACTAATTTTATAAAATTAAGAATTTTAAAGATTTTAAAGATTTTTTTAAAAATCTTAATGTCAGTTTGTCGAACACGAACGTCGTCGCATCATCGAATTTGCGAGGATCTTCGACACGTTTCGAGATGTTTTCAGTGGTGAAAAATGTTAAGCACACTTTCATATTTTTTTAATCCATTTTATCGTTTTAGCATTTCTGTCATTGCGAGGATAACTTCCATTTTTCGAAAATTACATTTTACACAACTACATAGGCTTAAACTGCTCTTCAGATGCGCTTTCGGGTGAGTGAAGACACGGATGAACGATAAAAATTGCGCGGCGAAGTTCTATCGACAACATTCTTAGTTACTATAAACTTTGTTAGCTGTCTGTTTCCGATGGATGCACGGGTATTTTGTGCACGGCGCTCTTCAAATCCACCGAATGATGCAAATCGTGTCAGGAGTTTTTAAAATAATAGACCTCCTTTAACGGTATACAATTTCAATACCTCATTTCAATCTTTGTATTGCAAAACAAGAACATTCTCGAGAAGGAAGTGCATTTTATCATTCAGATCAGCAAGTGCATGAATATCTCCATGTTATCAATGAACATCATCAGTAGTGGTGCTGATATTGACCACGCGAACGGCTTGATGGGCACATGCGAAAGGTGCGCGTGCAAATCTCTTCTGGAGACTTTGCTACCGCCGAGTTCTCAGCAATGTGCGCCATACACTGAAAACATCTTCTAAACGTAAGCTGAGAAAGGACTTGCTTCAGTGCGGGATAAGATTTCGAACAAAGTTAAACTACAAAATAATATTCTAGAAAACAAAAATTATTGACCTTGCTCATGATCGAGCGGCATTCCATATCGAAGTACGGAAAAATGTCGCACACAGTCTCAATAACCTGCAGAAAAAAGATCGCTTAAGTTCATTCGGAGTGATTTTTAGTCGACCTATCACGTTATATACATATGTACATACATAAATATGTACTACAAATGTTTTGCGCTAAATATCAGAGAGATGTGAAAGCAAAATAGTGAAATTTTGTACCCTGAGAGCGAAGGTAGTCTTGCCTGCCAGTTCGGTGATCTGCGTGACAATGTTCTTGCACACGGTGCATTCTTCCGGCTCCTGATTACGATTAGAAAGGAAAGGCTCTTCATTGAAAATTTAAATGCTCTTCATTGGAAATTCATTAAGAAAATATTCGCATGGCAATGCTATAAAAACTGGCATTGGCGACCACGTGAATGCCTCCTTCCTCTCCGGCGCTTTCGACGGGGTTTGCAGGAAAGGCAGGCTAAAAGGCGCAGATTCAGAAAACATAAATTTTGACTATTCTCATTCTTTCGGTTAAAATTTCGAGTGTCCGAATTAGAAAGATTCTTCATTGGAATTTAAAAAAAGAACTCCTGATTGTGAGTACGGTTACCTTTTAAGAATTCGAATGGAAAAGAAGACTCTTCATTGGAAGTCAAAGGAAGAATTTTATTTCAAATGGAAATGATAAAACTGACTTTGGCAGGCAGAGAAACGTCTCCATCTTCTTCGATGGTCTTTGGAGGAGAGGCAGGCTAAAAAGGTATAAAAGAAGAAAATATCGAAATGGCAATGACAAAACTGACTTCGTCGGTCCGGAAAACTTCTCCTTCTTCTACGTAGGGGAATGCGAAAGCGAGCGAGCCGAGCAGAAGGCAAGCGATGACTGCGGTGCGCATGGTCTTCTTCTTTTTCTTCGAGAGGGTTCCTTGGTGGAATGAAGAGACCTTGGAGGCTGCCGGTCCTTTTATGCCACAGGTTTCTCGACCGACAAACAGCGCCCTGACTGGGGTGATTCATATTTTCTTCAGACAATCGCATGGCGGAAGAGGAAAAAATCAAAACAAAGCAGAAAATGAAGAGAACAATCATCGCTTTTGAATGGAAGTTATTGTTTTTGAAAAAGCCTTTCCTTCAAGTTTTCTCCATATCCAAGAGTTTTCATTTTATAGAATAGAATTTTCTCTATATTCTATTCTATAAAATCAATTAAAATCTTAATTGATTTTTGGCAATAAGATGAAATGTTATTATATTTTAATTGGATTTCTCTGAAAATGCCCATATTCTTATCGGCATAGCCTTTTCCGGAAATAAAGCCTCACATCGCTCGTCAGAAGTTACCTAATGATTCGTTTAGTTTTGTTCTGCTTTACTATGTAAATAGTATTTTCTTCCTTGAAAATCACTAAATGGCTTTTTCTATTTAGTTGATCCCAGCAGAAATTGCACCAATTCAAGGTCGCTCATATTCCATTTTGCACGGGCCTCTTCAGCTGCGTCGATACATATCTTCAATCACTCGCCGCATCACCATAGCACTGAGGTGTGCTTGTTCTTCTTCTTACTTTTAATTAAGAGAGCCTCTCAGTAAGGCTCCAGTAGGTCCTGCCCTTGATGCAAGATGGCGGATCCAATCATTGAGAATGTGGTCAGGCATGACCAAGCACCTCTCCATTAACTTTTTGTAAAAATTTTATTTTTATAAAAATTTTCTTTCCTGGAAGACCTAAAAGAGTGCTGAAACTTTGAAAATTCATATCAGGCTTTAAACTCAACATTTTTCGATTTTCTTTTTTTAGTTCGATTTCTCGTCGAATGCTTAATAAAAGTTTCTCAAGACTTTCTTTCGAAAAGTTTCATTTTTGTTGTTAAATATTGTCATGAATTTGTTTTTGCCATGAATTTTCGCTCGTTGACTACCTAAACATCATTTGTGCGTGGGATTTTTATTTCAGATTAAAGAGCATGAACAACTGTACAAGTTAAGATACAAGTCCAGTTCAACCTCTTTCCCAGAAGCCTCGAAAACGTTACGCGAATAGGAGCAACTCTCACAAGGGCGAATATTGTAAAATGGTTACAACGTGCCAAATTTGAAAATCTCACAGAAGATAAACAGACAGTTTTATTCAGCACCTTTTTCTCTACATAAAGGTGTCTATGACGTTTTCACAAGTAGCGTGTTTTATTTCTAAAATCTTGAAAATTCAATTTTTAAACATATTGGAAAGTGGATGAAAACCTATTTAATGAAGTATAGTTCGCACGAGCTTGCTGAAAACAATATCTCTGTAGTTGTATCTTGTAGAGCAGAAAATTCTACACAACATATATTCTAAACTCATTATCTTGTTTTCCCATTCGATCCGAAACGTTGATTTCAAATTCGCTGTCCGAGCAAAATTTTGCTTTGGGTGTCGTTTATAAATGAGTTAAAGGAGATCTAAGGCGAATAAATAGTGTCTTGTTTTTTTCGCAATATTTAGTCAGGTTGAGCTAGAACCTTCGATTGCAAGTGTCCCGAAGTCACAAAAATCTCTTTGCCATTTTCCCGCCATTTTCAAAAACATTTGGCAGAACCACACGGTGGCCGATGGGGCCATTCTACTACTGCCAGTGAAATTTATACATACGGTTTGAGCAACCTACATTGGCCGGGTTTTACTTAAAACAATCTCTCCCGTGTTCCTGGTATCGAACAACCCCTCTAGGGCAAATTTTGGGGAATAATTTTTTTTCGACTTTTCTCTGCTCATTTCGCCATTTATTTTTCGACTTTTGGCCGCCCATGGCGAAATGGGCAGAGAAAAGTCGAAAAAAATTATTCCCCAAAATTTGCCCTAGAGGGGTTTTTCGATTCTCATAGAAAATATTCTAATTATATCTACTGCATGCCAATTTACAACTTTTATCTACAAAAGCTCCATGTTCCTATTTTTCAGCAATGTACATTAATTCAAGCTGAATGTCAAGGACCATCTCTACTACTTTGACCACGAGGTGGTTGTTTCGCTCTCTCTCTCTCTCTCTCTCTCTATCTCTCGCTCCTCTTTCTTTCTCTCGCTATCTCTCTCTTTCATTAATACTCATTCTCTCTCTCTCTCTCTCTCGCTCCTCTCTCTTTCTCTCGCTATCTCTCTCTTTCATTAATACTCATTCTCTCTATCTCTCGTTTTCTTTCTCTCTATCTTTCATTCCTACTCATTCTCTCTCTCTTTCTCCAGGTATGTTGGCTCGGTAAAGAAGGCTGCCCGGACGTGCCTCCACCGATTCCGCCGCCGAATTCAACTTCAAATTCGTGGGTCGGGCCCCGGAGCGAATATTGTGACCGTAACCTTCACCGGCTCTTGGCTCTGATGAGCAGCCAAAAAGACGGCATGCGATCGAGCAAACGATTATCCAAGGCTTGATCTCGCGCCGGAATATATCGGTTAAAAACTAAGCCTGACCGATCTTTTATCTGGCTGTTTATTTGGCTTTCCATGACACACTATTTTTACCGCTTTCAAAAGCAGGCTACAATTTTTATGGACAACATGTCGTTTTTTTCCTATAAACTTTTTTTTTAAATATAAAAAATATACCTCACATGGTTTCGCTGTGTCTCATTCCACTCTTAATTTGGCCATTACAAGATATCTGCAAATCTTGCTATCTCAATAATAAATGAGGAGATCGGTCTTTCGTCTCATCTCACTCATCGTTTCATTCTTCTTCGAACCCTCTAGCCGCGAAATGTGTTTCGGTTGGCGAGGCCGTCCAAATTTATAAAAGAAAGTTCGGCGCTGTTCAAACCACCAAACGATGACAGTTAATTTTTGATAATATGATACAATTTCGCACATTGCAAGCGTTGTTTCGGCAATCAATAACATTCTCGAGAAGTGCTTTTTTATTAAACTCCATGAATATCCATGTAGTGAATATCACACTGCTCATACACATATTTACGCCCGACGCCACTCATTGTCAATTGTCAATTGGGCACATGAAGAATTTTTGCGTGCAAATTGCTTCTGGAGTTCTGTACTTGGCCGGAGTCGCCGCAATCGACTTGATTATCTGAAAACTTCTTTCAAAAAGTATGCTTAGATATTAGTTGTACGAAAAGTTGCCGAACGAAGGTAAATACAACAAATTATTCTTGAATTCAAAGATTGACCTTCGTCATGATCGAGCGGCATTCGTCTTTGAAGGGTCCAAATCGGTCGCATACACTCGCAATAAGCTGGAAGAAAAAAGGATCTTTTATGTTCCTCCGGAGTATTACCATTAGTAAAGTCAACGCTTCCATTGAAACACATGTGCACAATTCATGTTTTGAAATTAAAAAAAAAATCCCAAGAGCTATGAAAGCAAGATGGCGAAATTTTGTACATTGGGAGCGAGCTGAGTGCTCTTGCCTGCCAGTTCGGTGATCTGCGTGAAAATGTCCTTGCACACGGTGCATTCTTCCGGCTCCTGATTATGAATTACTTTTAAAATTATTAGTATTAGAAAAAAAGGTTTTTTTCATTTGAATTGAACAGATAAAATAGTCACATGGCAATGCTAATTAAAAAAACTGGCATTCCAGGGAACATGCTGAGCGAGCCGAACAGAAGGCAACAAGTGATGACTGCGGTGCGCATGGTCTTCTTCGAGAGAGGTTCCTTGGTGGAATGGAGAGTGCATGGAGGCCGCCAGGCCTTTTATGCTATGTTTTTCAATCGGCAAACGGAGCCTTGGCTGGGATGATTCATTCATTTTCATCAGATGATTCCAGGTCGAAAGAAAGAAAAATATAATTAAAAAGAAAAACGACGAGAACAATCATCGCTTTTGAAGAATAATCATCGCTTTCAAAATTGAGATGCCTAATGCTTTTTCTCCCAATATTTTAGCTTGTGCGTTCCATTCATAGCAATTTCTTATTTGAGTGTGATTCAATTTTTGATAATAAAAGAAGTTCCGCTTAATCTTCGTCGAAATCGCCGATGCCCATCGATTGCCACTTCCAGATGACAGATCTTAGAGCACTACATCATCAAAATGGCTCGATAAACGAATCAACGGAGAACATAAATTATTAACACCAACCAAATACGTTCATGTGATTCGGATTGGTCTATTCCTATTTTTGATTAACTTATCTGTTCTAATTGAACAAATATTTGTGCCTTCTTTATTCCGAAGTTACCACAGAGTGTCAACACTTGCTGTCACTACTTCTTTTGTCTTTCTTTATCAAAATTTTCATTTATAAGAGCATGCCTTTTAGATTCGCATGCTTAATTGATTCCGACGATGCAAAAGACGCGTTTCACGAATCGGTTGCAAGCTCTAGAAGAGCAGGGAATGGAATACGCACTGCCAGGGGTAGGGCCGACAGTTACAGACTGCGAATAGGAAATGGAGATGATCACTGAGAAACGGTCAGAGTTCAAGCTGTTCGTGTCACGCCTCACCAGATCCTTCGCAGCGAAAAGGGGTTTTCTCGACGCGATGATAAGGAAGGTATCGATTTCGAATTGGAAGACACCCCAGCAGAAGTCTCCTGCCGGAAAGACTCCGCTGCGGTGTTTTCCAATTCGAGGCTGTCAAGAAGCAGGCCTGGATCCATTCTGGTCTTTGGTCTCTCTCATTCAATTGTGAGTAGAGTTTTACACCCATCGATGCTCTGACGGTGACATGAACGGTGAGGATTGCTTCAAATCGTCAGTTGTGAAACATTAGATGCCCAAAGGTGCTTGGACGAGCTGGAACGGGGAGATGAACAGAAAGAGGGATAGAGAGAGCGGGAACAATGAGGTGGGAAAGAAAGAAATATAGAGAGAGGAAAAGAAAAAAAGAGAGAAACAGAGCGAGAAAGATAGAGAGAGAGGGCGAGAGAGAGAGAGAGAGAGAGAGAGATAAAGAGGAAAGTCAGTTAGGGTTGTGAGTTCAGGCACGGCTCCTTTCATTCATTCGACTCAGTTAAGTCAAATTATACGGGCGTGTCAATCTGCCCATCTCCTCAATTAGTGACGATGCTTTTCGGGAAGGAGGCGGGCAAAGAAGATGACCATGAGAATGAGAGAGTGAGAGGGTAGAGAAAGAGAGAGAGAGAGAGAGACCGAGAGAATGAGGGAGAGAAAGTGAGAGAGAGAGAGTGAGGAGCGAGGGAGAGAGAGAGAGAGAGTGAAGAAGAAGGAAGATAAGTGGAAAGTGAGTGCCAAAGAAGCGAGATAGTGAGTGCATAACGAGACTATTAGAGGGAGGAATAAAATAGTGGAGTGAGAAATGATATTGGGGTCTTAGATGTCTGAATCAGAGCGGGCGGCTGCTCCTCTGAAGTTTGGGATCGAGAGTATTCTGGAGAGAGAAACTTCACACCGCTTCCCCTCAGTCTCTCCCGCTCTCGCAACTTCTATCTCTCCACGAGATCTCTCCAGGAAGGTCCTTCCCTCGTGGATATTCTGCACAAGATACTCGGACAGGCCATCTTCAGGTACTCGATAAAAGAAGCCCCTTGCTTATATAGTAGGAATTCAGGCTCCCGCGGGGAAAGCAGAAACAGGAAACGAAGCGAATCTGAAGAGGAACGACGTCCACGGACCGCGTTCACCCAGCATCAACTCAACACTCTCAGACAACACTTCGTCCACAACCAGTTACACTTCATCTCTTTGCGCTCTTCCCCCATTTTGGCTATTTTTATTCAATTTTCAGTTATGCTGTTATTCTGCAAGAGATTTAGAATATTCCCCTGTTTACCGTTCCTGATAATGGGAAATATTACCAAAAAGCTGACTTGACAATTTTTCCTATCATCAGGAATTTCAAACTGTGAAATTATCTCAATTCTATGAAAAAATAAGAGCATATCCGAAGATTGAAGAAAAACACTTATTTTTCATTGATACTATCTCCTCACTCTCTCACAGTCTCTCTCTCCTCCTCTCTTGCACCATCTCTCACTCTCTTTCACTCTCTCTCTCTCCTCCTCTCTTGCTGCGTCTCTCACTCTCTCTCTCCCTCTCTCTCTCTCTCTCTCTCTCTCTTTCTTGCTGCCATTTCTCTATCTCAAACTTGCTGTAACTCTAGTAATACTCTAGATATCTTACGGAGAAACGTCGTCAACTTCTCGCACACGAACTGGGCCTCAACGAGTCGCAAATCAAAATATGGTTTCAGGTAAATTTACATTCCTGTATCTTTATACTAGCCAAAATGATTAATTATTAAATATTAAATATTAAACATTAGCTTGCGAAGATTAGTGTGAGTACTAGTCTAGTTGTTTTTTTTATTATTATTACAAAATGTGAATGTGCCTGTATGGTGGAATTTCCCAAACATTTTCGCCCTCCAAAATGTTCCGTCCTCGGCTCGCCTTGCAAGTGATGCTTATCTCGACATGTCCTTTCCCCTCTACTAATTGCCAGTTATGCTGTCGCAAGATGTAAGGAGACTGATTAATGACAGAGATATCAAGAGGCAGTCATCTCCTCCACTCCATAATCTCTTGCAGAACAAGCGAGCCAAGCTGAAGAAGTCGTACGCAGAACGAAGTACGCACAGCTCGTGAACTTGTGCGCCCTTCCGGCCATTGCCGAACCCTGTTTCCTGCATAGAAAAAGCCAGCCAAATATCTTTATTGATATATAATGATCTCTCATCTTCTGCACAATATTCACGTAAATTAAAAGACATTTGTTGATGAAAAGCTGATGAAATTGTTGAGTTTGAGCTTTATTTTCTTACCTGATGGCTGGATGTGGGGATTAGAGAATCGGGGATGGCATCTCTGTTCATGGTCAGACAACTATCGATATGCCAAATCACTCCACGGATCTCACTTGTAAACTAAAAACTGTGCGCATGCGCGCAACCCACTGCGTCAAGAAGGCCATATTTTAAGACTCAAGAAAGACATCGACAATGGCAGAACACTATTAAGCACTGCAAATTATGCAAATTTTAAAAATCAATATAAAATCGCCAGTGACCATTTAGAAAAGAACTAAAAATAGTTTCCATCATTTCTCGACTGGTAGCAATCGATCTGGACAGGTACGATGATCAAAATCCGCTGGGTAATGCTTAGATGGTTCCCTTGTGAGGGGGTGGGTGGATACGGGGGAAGAAGAGGGAGCAGAGTTGCTCCTCTCTTCTCACACAATCGGACGCTGCTTCACCTTTCCTCAAGAGATTTCATGCGCATCTTGGCAAATTGTTTCAATGTCAATTGGACATTTGCATGGAACAAATCGTAAGCATAAAACAACGGTTGTCAAGAGATTCTATGAAAAGAATGAAAGAAGGTACCGATAAGTAATACGGACTAATAACCGCCAGATGAATCCAACAACAACAGAAATAACAGAAATAGGAACTACAAAATCTCTGAATCGTGCAAGCGAATATAGTCGTTGTAAAAAAAAATGTTTTTTTTTCGTTCTCTGTTTATTCGCTTATCGCTTACACTCATTTTCTCCAGATTTCAACCATACAATATTACTACTCAGGGCGATCTGTCAAATGGAAGTAAATAACCACGATCAATGCCCACTGGCGATTTCGTCGATGTGGACCGACAAAGCTTAGGCAAAACTTATCCAAGCCAGCCATCCGTGCACATTCTTTGTAAGCTTTTGCGGTCCTTTCGAAGAATAAAAAAAGGGCATGTATTAGAATGATTAGTTGTGTTTCGTGTTCGTGTAAGGCCATTGGCTTCCATGCTACATTTTACTCTTCTGCTATCTCTTCTCTCTTTCTCTCCCTCTTTATCTCTCAAACTTTCTCTCTTTCTCACTTTCTCTCTCTTTTCTCTCGTTCATTCCCATGTTCTTTATATTAAAAAGTGTAATCACTGATCCATTGAGCATTTTCTTCCCTCTTCACTGCGACGAAAGTTCTTTCTTCTTTTCTTCTGCCTCGTCCACTCGTTCACTCTTACTCTCTAAATTCCGTTTTAGTTTGGCGGCAAAACATAGTGAGCGATTTAGAATTACGTCCATAACTGATGCGAAGTCGTCATTCGAAATATGCTCATCTAAATGTGTATATCACTTTGTAATATATTACAAAATTATATTTTTATATTTCAACATAATATGATTCTCAGATTCTACTCTTTATGTAAATACCGTATTTTCTCTATTAGTACCCCCCCTTTATTAGAACCCCCCCCCCCTAATAGTACCCCCCTCTGACAAAGCCATTGAAAAATAGAACCCCTCCCTCTAGTAGAACCCCCCCCCCCCTCCAATAGTGCCCCCCATAACAGCCTAACATGTCAGCTCGAAACGTACCTCGAATGGATCCTGGAGGCATGGGATGCTCTCCCCAGTGAACTAGTGACAAATTCATTCAAAATATGTGGTAAAATGGATATTCCAGTGATGACTCCGATGAATTTTTTTTGAGAAGAAAATGTTGTTATCAAACTTTTAGTGTCTCACATTGAAAAATAGTACCCCTCCCTCTAATAGAACCCCTCCCTCTAATAGTGCCCTCCTCTCGCAAGGGTATTGAAAAATAGAACCCCCGGGGGTACTAATAGAGAAAATACGGTATGTATGCACATAATAAACATCTCATTGTCAGTTCTTTCTCCTCCATACCCTTTTTTAGGAATTAACCAAACGAGTAAATCATCATATAATGGTTTTTAAACTAAATTTAGCATACAAACAGATTTTCCCATATTAAACATGCGGATAAACGTAACACTCCAAATTTTGGACTTATTTTCACAATTGTATGAATCGTGCATTGAAAGAAATAAGCGATTGTAGTGTCCGAAATAATGAGGGCACCGATCTATGAAGATTGATAAATGTGTTTATCATAAAGTCGAAGGCTACAGTAGTGCGGCAAGAATATGAGGGTTACACCCGAGTCCATGCACACATCAGTAGTAGTGAGCACCTACCTGCATGAGTGGAATTGGAGGGAAAGACCGTGGAAGGAAAGGAGAGAGAGAGAGGGACAAAGGTAGAGAGAGAGGAACCAGAGAGAGAGAGAGAGAGAGAGAGAGAAAGAGGGACAGAGGGATGGATAGAGATTGACAGAGAGAGGGAGAGAGAGGGAAAGGGTACACATATACATATATATTTATGTATTTAATTAATTAATTAATTAAGTTATATTTATATACTTACTCTTCTAATTTAATATCACGTCACGGTATTTCGTTTATACGATTTTGCTTGTTCACTTTCCCAAGTTGCTGTTACTCACCATCAGTTTATAGTATATATCTTACTTACCAATGACGATGACTGTGGTTGTAGTTGATTGTCTTGTGAGATGACAAGAGTCTCTACAACTTGGCATAGAATGCGAAGGGGGTAATCTCCTGCAGATCGGGTGTTCATCTTCTTTTCTCTCTCTCCCTCTCCTCTCTCTCTCTCTCTCTCTTTCTCTCTTACTCTAGCCTGCCTCTCTTCCCTGCCCCATTCAATTTATGTGGAAGAAATAGAAACGTAGACGTGTCTTTGTGCAGCTCTTCGAATGGAGATATATGGCATCTGAGAAGGAGAGAGAGTACGAAAGATCGAGAGAGTCAAGGCAGTTTTGAAAACTGAAACGGAGAAAGAGAGGAAGAGAGAGAACGAGCGAGAGAGCAAAAGAGAGAGAAGGGGAACGAGAGGGAGAGAGGGGAGAAAGAGAGCGAGAGAAAGACAGACAGACAGACAGACACAGAGAGACAGAGCTGGAAGGAGAGATTCGAAGAATGAAGTGGAAGCGAGCCTCGTTGAGCAGAGCCTGATGTCCACTCCGTTGAATGTGTTGAATTGGTTGGAAGTTGCGTTCTTTTGATTGGGGCCAAGGCTTCTTTCAATTTATTCGAATGGGATCAGAAGGGAAGAACTACTGGGGCATCGCGTTCTTTGTGTTCATTATGCTGTTCCTTGCATTTCCACCGTATCCCATACGAACTTTCCTCTTGTAAACTTTCCCCTTTCAACTTTCCTCTCCCTTTTCTCCCCTTCCTCTCTCTTTCTCTCCCTCTCTCTCCCGCTCTCTCCCTTTCTCTCTCTCTCTCTCTCCCTTTCTCTCTAACGCTCTCTCTCTTTCTCTTAGGAACAGGGGTGGGTGGGGTGGTTGGAACGAAGAAGTCTACATCGAGGAAGGTCTAAAACATCAAGAGAGCCTGTTTTATTTGTGAATTGATTCGCTCATGGCTTTATTAAGCAAAAAGGATTGCTTGTTTTGTCGTGCAAAATTGCATCTCGTCTTGTCTTACTCCAATTAACATTCTGATATCTCCTAAACCATTGAGTTTTTTTTATCCATTTGTGGAAAACTTTTGTGGAGATATGGAAGATGGAGACAAAGCACTTCTCCGTCTTTCCTTGCAAGCACTACATTTTTATCAATTAATTTTTTTTATATTTTTTGTTGGGGGAATCATAACAAGTAAGGGTTCTTAACAGCAATACTCTATAAATTTATATTCACTAATGCCCCTGAAATGATGAGGCCCTTTCCATTCCTTAATCATTTTAAACCTCTGTGTCACGTAGGTCTCTTCCCTCCCAGGTCGCAGCCGAAACTCTTTGGATCTATCCATTCTTGAAGATGCAAAGTGCCAATTCTTTGTTCAGAGGATCTCTATGCTCAATCTTGAAGATGCCTGATCTAGCAGCGCGAGAATCGTCAATCTAGAGAGATTCGTGTAAAAAAAGAGTCAGTATATGCAAATATAGAGCAGTTGCTCGGAGGGCTACTTAAAAAGTACTGACGATTTGTTTCTTTCTTAGATTCCTTTATCAATGATAATTCTAAATAAAGATTAGTGGAATGGTATTTTGATAGTGATTACGAGAGAGTGATAGCGATAGGGTGGTCTGTGTCGGGTTGGACGTGTTTCTTCGCGTATCCTCCCTTCTCCCCTTCTCTGCTTTGCTCTTCGCCTGCCATGTGTTTTTTTGCACCGAAGGGTGAACCAAATGTGAGGAGAATGAAATGGGAAGGCAGAGAACGGGAGATTGAGAGGCGGTGAGAGAAGAATAGAGAGAGAGAGAGAGGAGGCGATCGGATAAATGTAGAGATCGACTTTTGCTTAGTACAAGACCGTAGATATTCTTTCACTTTCTGATTGGATCTTTCTTTTATTATGTAAAAATTATTCGTTATATAAAATATAAAAAAAGTTGAAAAGTTAATGAACCAGTGCAAATGCTTGCAGTTATTTTGTGCTTGTTGGGTCAATGTGGATTGCTTAGTTTGTATTCAAATAAATGCAATTATTCCGTAATACAACAATAATTTGTATTATACTGCAGCAATGATGTAATGTAATAATGTAGTATAATCACCATTTTACTATTTCTTGCTCTCCCTTCTGCCATGTACTATCAATGTAGTATTTTTTAAACATTTTAGAGTGTCGACCTCCCCTGCAATTCTTTAGGATATTTAACTGATGAAGGTGTCCTTGCACCCTTCCAGTCTTGCCGTTCCTTTTTGCTTGGTCCTCATCTGCTTCTCTTCCCTTCACTCTCTTCTCATTTCAATCTGACCGTCTGCTTTGCCCTTGCTCAATTCTCCTCTTTTCCCTCTCTCCCTTTTTTCACCCCTTCTAGCTTACCGCCCTTTCCTTGCCCAGTTCTCCAACGCAACAGGGCAGTCGTTTTTTTATAGCTTTTCTCGCTCTCTGCGCTCTCCGCTGACTGCGTGCTCTCTTTCTCTATTTATGGCTTTCTGTGCCAACCGACTTGACGTGCCTAATGTCTCAGTGTTCTCCGCTTTTCTCTCTGCTTCTTTCTCTCTCCTTCTCCGCTCTCTTCTCAGCTTCTATCCCTCCGGCTGCGCTCTCTTCTCTGCTTCTCTCCGCTCTCTTCTCTGCTTCTCTCCGCTCTCTTCTCTGCTTCTCTCCACTCTCTTCTCTGCTTCTCTCAGCTCTCTTCTCTGCTTCTCTTCCTCCCTCTTCCTCTCTCTTCCCTTTGTGTGAGGGCGGGAAGGAGCGAGTGTTGCTCTCCTCGCTTTCCCCGCCGTTCCCTTTCTGCTGCCCGCCATGTTCGTGCTTCCCAGACGGTTCCTCTCTCCACTCTGCATTCTCTCTCTCCAGACTGTCTCGTCCTCTCATCGCTCTCTCCATTTCCCATCATCTTTCTCGGTCTTATCTGTCTCTCCATTCCCCTCCTATCCTATTCTCAGTCCACGCGAGTGCAACTCTCATGTCTACATGAGCGGGAGTGTGTGTGTGGTCCCTTTTCCCCCTGGCTTTTCCTTAAGCTGGCACATATTCTCCACATCTTTCTCAATATATGATGTGTATTATCGCCTTCTCGTCCGTTGCTATGTGCAATTGTAGTCAAACTGGTCTACATAATATAACACTACTCACGTTTTATCCCTTCTTTCACCCCAGTACGACCCGCTTTCTTTGTTTTCTTACTTTCTTCCTCTTTCCTGCAAGCACTCCAACACCATTATTCTACCGCGCCTGACTATATTTGTACATATTTATGTACATATATCTCTCTCCCTTTCTCTGCCTCTTTATCTGCCTCTCTTTCTCTCTCTCTCCTTCTCTTTCTCTAGTTCTCTCTCTCCTTCTCTCTCTCCCTCCTCTCTCTCTCAATCTCTCTCTCTCTCACCTCTTTGTCTGTCTCTCTCTCCCATCTGCTGAATACCTCCTGGTTGGCGGTTGCATGACACGGGTAGCCACTCATTCGTAGTTAACGATGTCCTTCTCCATGCCCCGCATAATCGTTCGCCCCTTCTCATTGTGTTTTCTTTTCGGGTAAGGCCATCGGCTTCGAGGCTGCATTTCACTCTTCTGCAATCACTTCTCTCTCGTTCTCTCTCTCGCTCTTTCTCTCGCTCTCGCTCGGTCTCTCTCGCTCTATTTCTCTCGCTCTCTCTCTCTCTCTTTCTCTCTCTCTCTTTCTCTCTCTCTCTCTCTCTCTCTCTTCTCTCTCTCTCTCTCTTTTTCTCTCTCTTTCTCTTTTTCTCTCTCTTTCTCTCTCTCTTACCCTTTCTCTTTCTCACCCTTTCTCTTTTTCTCTCTCTAAATCACTCTGCTGTCTATTTTTCTGCTTTCCCCAAATTGCATTTTAGTTATCAGTATTTTTTTCATCGTCTTCTCCCTCTCCCTGTCTCTTTCTCAGTCTTTGTATCTGTCTGCCTCTCACTGTCTCTCTCTCTCTATCTCTGCCTCTCTATGTCGTCTTCTCAAAGATGAAACCTCCTTATTCATGTGCTTCAACTAGTCTGATATCGATCATTCATATCGATTGTTTGGTATTTATCTTTTCTCTCTCTCTCTCTCTCTCCTTCTCTCCCTTTCTATGTATCTTTCTCATTCTCTGTCTCTGTCTCCTCCCACTGTCTCACTCTTTTCCTCTATGTATGTCGATCTCCGTCTTTCTCGTTTGTTCTCACATAATTTTCTCCTGACCATTCTCTCTCCTTCACATATTCATTTGCAATCATTTAATCTCTTACGGAGTGCTTCTTCCGTGTCCGCTGTCCGGCAGTCCTCCGTGACTTCGCCCGTTGGCTGCTCCCTCACCCTCTATCTCTCCCTATTCCTGTACCTCCTCCTTGTTTGTGATCTCTCACTCTTCCTCCGCCATCAAGTTGGCTTAATCTCCTCTCGATGCCACTTAAATCTCTTTGTATGCGTCCATGCTTGGTTATGTTAAATACAGCCGCTGTACTTTCTCTTGTTTCAAGCTTCTCATTATTATCAATTGTTGAGAGTGCACGAGGCTCCCTCCCTGCAACGACTCTCCCCTCGCTCTTTCTTCGTCATCCACACGGTTAGTTGTATGCCTTTTGCATTTTGCGGTCTCTCACTCCATTCTGAGAAAAGAAAACTTCTTTACAGTAAGTCGTAGGAAGGTAAGGCAAAGTGAAAATGTAGCCGCCAACGAGTTGAGGTGATGAAAACATGTGAATGGCAACTGCTTCCGTTGAATGCTGAAGATATCAGTGCAGATGCATCAACTTTTGCCATTTCCGATTTGTGTCTTGTTGTTCTCGCGTATTTCCACCCCAACTCTCTCTCTCTCTCTCTCTCTCTCTCTCTCTCTCTCTGCCATCATTTGCTACGGTGGTTTAAAAGACCTTTTTACTAGCGAAATCCTTTTCCGCTGCTGTATGTACATACATCTCTCACTACTTTCTCCACTTTCTCTACGCTCTCTTAAGTTCTCTCCGGGTGTCACTATCTGTAATCACTCCTCTTTCTCTGTACTCTCTTCGGTTTTCTCCTCGTCTCTATCTCTTTCTCTCTCTCTTTCTCTCTCTGCTATCACTCCTCGGTTTCTATCGTGCTGTTGGAATGATAAGTGGTGCATGACAACGAAAAGAGTGGATGCGTTGTGATGCCGCCGCAATTGCAATCTCCTTCCCTCTGACGCACACTCGAACCCGAGATGTCAGCATCCGATCATGTATCTTATGAATCTTCTCTCGCCTCATACAAATTTATCGCTTTCTCTCGCTCTCTCTGCTTCTCTTTCTCTCTCTACTTCTCATTCTCTCTGTCAATCTTTTTGTCTTTCTATCTTTCTCTCTCTCTCTGTCTCTCTCTCTGCCTCTTTCTCGCTGTCTACTTTGTCTCTGCTCTTCCTTTCTCTCCTCTACCGTCAGCACTTCGTCTCCTCCCTATCCTTCGCGTGTCTCTGTCCCTTTTCTTCCCTCTCTCCCTTTCCAATCTTACCTTATTTCCATTTGATGGATGCCCTCCCACTGTTCGTGACATGCAAAAAAGGCGCAATTTTGGCAGTGAATGGAGCGAAGGAAGAATGGTATTATATTGCTTACCCTGTCGAAAGAGTTGAGAGAATCAATGAGGGAGAGAGAGCGTGAGAGAGATTGATAGAGAGAGAGAGGGTGAGAAAGAGACAGCAGCAACAGAGAGGGCCTCCAAAGAGGGCTAAAAAAAGGGGACTGACCACTAGAGAATAAGTGCGATGCTCACATGTGACTTATGTTAGAGGAAATTGGGATGAAACCATGGCACGGATGAATGTGCTGAAAAGGCGATTGTGCGAAAGTGCAACACGAGTCAGCTCTAATTTATATGTTAGTGACTAGGGGGGCAACAGAGAACTGACAGAGCTAGCCTTTGCTTATTTTGCACCCTGGAGCGCACAGAGCACTGAGATTGAGGGAGAAAAAGAAAGACAGAGAGAGAGAGAGAGGAGAGAGAGAAAGAGTGAGAGAGAGAGAGAGAATGGATGTTGCTGCCTGGTTCACTTCTCCAACTGGCAGGAATGAATTCTCCATTCATGGCTGCGAATGGCCAGTCCCTTATCTTCTCTTCCTCACAAGCCAACACGCTTATTTCCAGTTGCTCGCCCCGCATTTTAAAAATATAAATTATTCATAGCGCAAGCTGTTTTTTGCAATGTTTACCTGCACCATGCTCTTTTCTCAACAGTCCACAATTGTAATATGTTATTATGATATGTTGTCACGGTTATTCTATGCTTTGCAAAGCGATTAAGAGAGCCTGTCTGAGATATTCGACCATGGCCAGTGCAGAGGGTGGATGGGAACTAAAATATAAATTTTTTTTTAATTTCCCTTATACGGCTTGTGTAGCATCATGAGAGCTTCCAAAACAATTTTTTTCAAAAATTATTTTTAAGGTATTACTACAGTATGCCTCGATTTATTGAAAATATTCGATTAACCAAAAAGTTGTTAAAACTTAACAAACTAAATTTTAAAAGTTACATTCGCAATCTTAACCGGGCACTCACAGTGTTGCCTGCCCGGAAAATACCCTTTAACCTAGTTATGTATATGGCTTCATTCGCGATATTTGTTGAAGCGGTACATAACATCTTATTCAGCATTTCTTGAATAATGTAGAATGCATTTCTACACTACAAACGAAATTTTATGCATTTCTACACTACAAACGAAATGTGATTTCTGAAAAGAGCGAGACTAACACCTTTTATGGCCTTTTTTGAATTGCCTGCCACTACTCATCGAGGTGCTCGCTGCTGAACTTTGTAAGGTTCTCGATGGTTACTCCTCATGAAATGCAGATTCTAGAGGTAAGAAGTGACTCGCCTTTCAGATGGTTATGGTTTCATCGCGCCCAAATGACGGCTAAGTTCTTTATTGACACATTCCAACAATAAAAGTGCTCATATCGACCTGTTAATGAAACTTTTTTGACAAACTTATCTAGGACTTATTTATGCGCCTTTTGAATGCGAATATAACAGTACTTTCATAATTTAGTTTTGTTAAGTTTTACCAATTTTATGGTTAATCGAATATTTTAGATAAATCGAGGCATACTGTAGTTATACCTTAAAAATAATTTTTGAAAAAAAATTTTTTTTTTGGAAGCTCTCATGATGCTACACAAGCCATATAAAGGAAATTAAAATCAGAAAATATTTTTGTTCACATCCACCTCATGGTTGAGCATCTCACAATCAGACAGGCTCGGTTAATATAAAGAATAAATGAATAAATAAATAAATAAATAAATAAATATATATATATATATATATATATATATATATATATATATATATATATATATATGACGGTGCCAACTAAAAAATCCGCGTTTTTTGAGTTTTGACCAGTTTTGTGGGATTTTTGCAGCGTCTGCAAAAATATACATGTACTAACCTGCATATTTTTTTGTTCAACTTTATACGCGTACAAACGTGAGCAAATAAAAATGCGCATAAATATACGCGTACAAACGTTCACAGAAATCACTCTGAAATATGAGCACGTATATACGCGTACAATAGTGTGCAAAAAAAATTGAGCAGGAAAATACGTGAACTTAAATACTTAAGAATTTTGGACAGAAAAGTACGCGTAGAAAAGTGCCCAGTATTTTTGAGCAAAAAAGTACGCGAACAAAAGTGCTCAAAAGTTTTGAGCAAAAAAGTACGCGTATAAAAGTGCTCAAAAGTTTTGCACAAAAAAGTACGCGAAGAAAAGTGCCCAGTATTTTTGAGCAAAAAAGTACGCGTACAAAAGTGCTCAAAATTTTTAGGCAGAAAAGGACGGTATAAAACTGCTCAAAAGTTTGGGGAAGAACCCAGCTGCTACTTTTTAATGAGCTGGAATGAAAAATGTCGCAAAAAATATACTTTGGAAATAGAATTCAAAATAATAGGAACAGAAGCACCTAACAATTCATTAAATGTGTAACAGATTAACTGATGAATGGTACATGAGAAGCTATTAGTACAAATAAACAAGATCAAAATAACTATATGACTTGGATATCACGGCCCCCGATCACATGATGTACTATGTCCGCTGGCGAGACGGCCTGGTCTCTTGACGCACAAAAGCGGGGTGAACATCCTCGCCGCTACCCTGCGACTCTTGTTCGATCTAAATATCAACCAATGACAACAAATTTTTATGTTATGGCATACGCCAACAAAACTTGAAGTGATAAAACATTAATCTCAAGAAGTTATCATGATAAAATTCAGCGAGAAAAAAAACACACCTGCCAAACGAGTTCCCGGACCGGCGCGCTCGCTTATGACGTCGCCATTCGTGGATGACGAGCGCTGTGAGTCGGGGATGAACTCATCTCATCTGAAAGAGTAAAACATCAAATCACAATCACAAAAATACGAAATAAATGCTGAGCCAAGTAAAAGGCCGAATATTTCGTTGAAAGTGAATTTATAGTGCACTGAAAGTCTACTGTACATTGATGAATAGTACATACTCTGAATTGTAGTGTACATGGAAAAATTTTTCTTGATACCAAGAAACAACAAAAACCGTTGGTCAACAAAAGTGCTTAAGTGAAAGGTTTTCCCCATTAACAGTCAAGGAAAGAGCATTCCTTTCACACATCTAATCTATTCAATTTCGTGAAAAAATAATACGGGTTGGCGAAAGCACGCCCAAAAAGCTGTATTTTAGACAATAAAAAATTAAAAAAAACACCAAAGGAAAATAAAATGTATATGTCGAACCTTTCACAAATGGGAAGGAAGGCCGCAAGGGAGGAATACGAACTCCCTCACGAATTCGCCGTCCACTCGACGCCCCCGAGGACTCCCGTCTACTTCATTGAGCAGGACAAGTTGCTCGTGCTGAAATAAGAAAAGTTTATAAGAGATACCGACAAAAAAGAAACTAATTGTGGGGGGGGGTGAATTAAAATGAACCAGTTTAAGCATTATCGACTACCGTAATCTCAATGAGTACGGTACAACAATTCTTTATGAAGTGGTTTCTTTAAAAAAGATCAATAAATTGATCTTTTTTTTAAATAAAAAAAACTACGCTCCCACTACCTTACGCTAATTTTAAAGCAAATTAAGAAACGGATTAAAGAAGAACCGAAAAAATAATAACAAAAGTTTCGGTCAGACATTAATCGGCTAAAAGGAAAATCATGTTAAAACTATTCCCAAAAAAATGCATCATCAAATGAATCTTTAAGAAAGATTACCTTGATTTTATCATTAAAAAACAGCTGGATTTTAATATCATGTGAAGTTAAAAAAGATCAAAAGACCTACTCCGTTTTAAAACAAAACTAAACACCTGTAATGCTAGACAAATAAAAATAAAGCCAAAAGATGATGTCTAACCATTGGAAGTCGCGTCCCTAGGCGCCGGCGGAAGAGTTCTCCGGTGGCTTCCGCATAGTCGCCACTACAAAAAAGTTTAAATTGAATTGAATATCTTTTAAAAAGGATAAAAGAAAAGAACTTCATTCGATTTCCCACTATACATTACGCATACTCGAACTTAGAAAAGGAAAACAAAAGTATCAGCTAATAGAAGTATAATCTGAAAGCTATTCCAAAAAGGATGCATTCTCGAATAAACCGTTAAGAAAGATTTCATTTATTTTTATTCTAAAACAACTACCGGATTTCATTCCAGTGAAAAACAAACTTAAATAAGAACAAAATGCCTACGCCATTTTCAAATAAAACAAAACACTTCAAATACCACACAGTTAAATAAATAAAAATAAACCTAAAACGTCGCGCCAATTCCGCGCCAAGATGTCGCGGCGCCGATGTTGGGAGGGGGAGGGGGCACCGAGCGTCCGTCTTCTCTTAAAGTGCAAATTTATCACATGAATAACAGTTCAATAAAAAAAGGAAAATCAGAATCAACAAGATAAACATATAATCTCGCCACCACTGAATAAGTTTCAATTCGCCGTTGTTAAAGCTGCGACGCGACCGCAACGCGTGCAATTATTATTTTGCACGAACGATGTACGGTGCACAGCGCACGTAATGACATAGTTCTTAATTGCACTGTGAATGGGCCCATTTTTGATATTTTTACGTAGTTTTACATTTCTGCACGGTTCACGTTATTAAAAATTACGTAAACTGTGCAAATAATGACTAATGGTCGCCGGCCAATCAATCACTATGTCATTAGGTGCGCAGTACTGCATCGTGCACCGTGTAAAAAATTAACTGTCGCATTTCGAAATTCTCGGTAATCGGTAATGCTGTAGCGTTTGTTTTCGTGGATTGCTTTCTGCAAGTATTCTTTTCATTTATTTAATGTTTGACGACGAATATTTGCTTCTATGTTTTTCTTGCGATTGTAGTCCCGCCATCCACGCAACGGCATCGAAATGAAGCACCAGGGCGGCAAACGACTACGGGCGCCAGGGTCGATGCCATCTCTAACGGTTAGAAATTACGTTTTAGGTTTATTTTTATTTATTTAACTGTGTGGTATTTGAAGTGTTTTGTTTTGTTTGAAAATAGCGTAGGCATTTTGTTCTTATTTAAGTTTGTTTTTCACTGGAATGAAATCCGGTAGTTGTTTTAGAATAAAAATAAAGGAAATCTTTCTTAACGGTTAATTCGAGAATGCATCCTTTTTGGAATAGCTTTCAGATTATACTTCCATTAGCTGATACTTTTGTTTTCCTTTTCTATGTTCGAGTATGCGTAATGTATAGTGGGAAATCGAATGAAGTTCTTTTCTTTTATCCTTTTTAAAAGATATTCAATTCAATTTAAACTTTTTTGTAGTGGCGACTATGCGGAAGCCACCGGAGAACTCTTCCGCCGGCGCCTAGGGACGCGACTTCCAATGGTTAGACATCATCTTTTGGCTTTATTTTTATTTGTCTAGCATTACAGGTGTTTAGTTTTGTTTTAAAACGGAGTAGGTCTTTTGATCTTTTTTAACTTCACATGATATTAAAATCCAGCTGTTTTTTAATGATAAAATCAAGGTAATCTTTCTTAAAGATTCATTTGATGATGCATTTTTTTGGGAATAGTTTTAACATGATTTTCCTTTTAGCCGATTAATGTCTGACCGAAACTTTTGTTATTATTTTTTCGGTTCTTCTTTAATCCGTTTCTTAATTTGCTTTAAAATTAGCGTAAGGTAGTGGGAGCGTAGTTTTTTTTATTTAAAAAAAAGATCAATTTATTGATCTTTTTTAAAGAAACCACTTCATAAAGAATTCTTGTACCGTACTCATTGAGATTACGGTAGTCGATAATGCTTAAACTGGTTCATTTTAATTCACCCCCCCCCCACAATTAGTTTCTTTTTTGTCGGTATCTCTTATAAACTTTTCTTATTTCAGCACGAGCAACTTGTCCTGCTCAATGAAGTAGACGGGAGTCCTCGGGGGCGTCGAGTGGACGGCGAATTCGTGAGGGAGTTCGTATTCCTCCCTTGCGGCCTTCCTTCCCATTTGTGAAAGGTTCGACATATACATTTTATTTTCCTTTGGTGTTTTTTTTAATTTTTTATTGTCTAAAATACAGCTTTTTGGGCGTGCTTTCGCCAACCCGTATTATTTTTTCACGAAATTGAATAGATTAGATGTGTGAAAGGAATGCTCTTTCCTTGACTGTTAATAAGGAAAACCTTTCACTTAAGCACTTTTGTTGACCAACGGTTTTTGTTGTTTCTTGGTATCAAGAAAAAATTTTCCATGTACACTACAATTCAGAGTATGTACTATTCATCAATGTACAGTAGACTTTCAGTGCACTATAAATTCACGCGTATGCCATAACATAAAAATTTGTTGATTTGTTGTCATTGGTTGATATTTAGATCGAACAAGAGTCGCAGGGTAGCGGCGAGGATGTTCACCCCGCTTTTGTGCGTCAAGAGACCAGGCCCTCTCGCCAGCGGACTTAGTACATCATGTGATCGGGGGCCGTGATGGCCAAGTCATATAGTTATTTTGATCTTGTTTATTTGTACTAATAGCTTCTCATGTACCATTCATCAGTTAATCTGTTACACATTTAATGAATTGTTAGGTGCTTCTGTTCCTATTATTTTGAATTCTATTTCCAAAGTATATTTTTTGCGACATTTTTCATTCCAGCTCATTAAAACGTAGCAGCTGGGTTCTTCCCCAAACTTTTGAGCAGTTTTATACCGTCCTTTTCTGCCTAAAAATTTTGAGCACTTTTGTACGCGTACTTTTTTGCTCAAAAATACTGGGCACTTTTCTACGCGTACTTTCCTGTCCAAAATTTTTGTGCAAAAATTTTGAGCACTTTTATACGCGTACATTTTTGCTCAAAACTTTTGAGCACTTTTATACGCGTACTTTTTTGCTCAAAACTTTTGAGCACTTTAATACGCGTACTTTTTGCTCAAAACTTTTGAGCACTTTTATACGCGTACTTTTTTGCTCAAAAACTCGTAGCACTTTCGTACATGTACTTTCGTGCTCATATTTTCTGCACATTTTTGTACGCGTATATTTTTGCCTAGTTTTATGCTCTGTTTTTGAGCTCGTTTTTACACGTACTTTTGTGCTCAAATTTCGCTAGAATTTCTGCATACTTTTATACGCGTATAAAGTTGATCAAAAAAACTGCAATTTAATACATGTATATTTTTGCAGACGCTGCAAAAATCCCACAAAACCGGTCAAAACTCAGAAAACGCTGATTTTTTAGTTGGCACCGTCATATATATATTTCTGTGAGCGTGTATAGCCCTGATCAATGAAGTTGTATGGTTTTGAGGAATGGACGGTCTCTCGAGTTGCTGGAGTGACTTTGCAATGCGTTCTGGAAGCGGATCCTCGTCTGCTTCATCAGGTTACTGCCTTCTTTATTGCTTTCATTATTCGTCTACCCTTCTCTTTGTCACTCCGTCTATTTCTCTCACACTCATTCTCACACTCTGTCTTTGCACCTCTCTCTTGCTCTCTCTATCTGTCTCTCACTCAATTTCTCTCTCTGCTTTCGTTTTCTCTCTACGTCTCTCTGTCCCTCTATGTCCTTCGCTCTCTCTTACTCTCTGTCTCTATCACTCTCTCTCTCTCTTTTCTCTCACTCTCTGTCTTTCTCCCTCTCTCTCACTCTCTGTCTCTCTAACTCTATCTGTCTCTCTCTTTCTCGCTCTATCTCCGTCCCTTCGCTCTCTCACATTCTTCTTTTCCCTCCCCCTCTGTGTTTCTCTCCCTCTCTCGGTCTCTCTCTCTCTCTTTATCTCTATCTCCTTCTCTCTGTCTTCCTCTCTCTCCCACTATCTGTCTCTCTCTCTCTCTCTCTCTCTCTCTCTCTTATTCAATCTTTATCCACCTCTCTTTCCTCTCTCTTTCTCATTCTCTGCCTCTCTCTTCTCTGTCTCACTATCACTCTCTTTCTCTCTTTCTCTCTTTTTCTCTTTTTCTCTTTCTCTCTTTCTCTCTTTCTCTCTATCTCCGTCTCTCTCTCCCTCTATCTGTCTCTATCTCCATCTCTCTCTCACCTCTCTCTTTCTCACTCTCTCCCTCTCTCTCAGTCTTTCTGTCTGCCTCTCTCTCTCCTCTCCCTCTCTCTCTCCTCTCTCTCTCTCTCTCTCTCTCTCTCTCTCCTCTGCTTCCAGTGTTGAGCAATGGAAGTGTGACGTCGGCAGCCTTCACAGCCGCCTTCGCAGCCCAGCAGAACGTGCTGCGTCTGCTGCAGTCGTCGCAGTGCCCTCCTTCCTCCACTTACCATGGACAGGAGCCGTTTGCTGAGCAACTCTTCGCCCAATCCTCCGCCGTGCTCAAGCAGTTCAACGCGCATTTTGCATATCCATCCGCCCATTCTTTCTCGCTTCCTTCGTCTCTCTCACATCCTCCTCCTCTTCCTCCTCACTCTCTCTTCTTCACTTCTGCTTCCTATAATCTCCCTCCCTCCACTACTCTCTCGCCGGTACACACTTACTCTGCTCCCAGTCATCCCTTCCTTGCCAATGATGAATCCTCACGTCTTCTGACCGTCAGTTGCCTTTTTCATTTTCTATTTGTATTTCGTCTTGTTTAAAGTGTATTTTCATGTAAATATGTCATAAGTCTCTATAATATTTACAGGAGAGAGGTGCCTGCTCCGCCTCAGCAGAGCCAGGGTCTCTTCCAACGAATGAAGGAGACACGAAGGTAAAGCAGGGAAAGGCTCGGCCACGTGGAAGAGCACTCGGATCGGGCAAGAAAAAGGGCATCATCGCCAGTGGAGGAGCCACGCCCCGGCAAGTCTCTCTCTCTCTCTCTTTCTCTCTTTTCTCTCTCTCTCTTTTCTCTCTCTCTCTGTTTCTCTGTTTCTCTCTTTCTCTCCTTTCTCTCTCTCTCTCTCTTTCTCTCTTTTCTCTCTCTCCCTTCTTCTCCTTCTCTCTCTCTCTTCTCTCTTCCTGTTCTTCTCTCTTTCTTCTCTCTCTCTTCTCTTTCTTCTCTCTCCTTTCTCTCTCTCTCTCTTCCCTCTCTTTTCTTTCTCTCTCTTCTCTCTCTTATCTCTCTCTTCTTCTTCTATCTCTCTGTGACTTTGTATCATGATGGATATGTCGAGATGTAGCGACGTTTCTGCTTTTAGCGCGAGGCAGCAGCAGCAGTCTCCATCAGCTGGCTGCTCTCTTTCGCCAGAAGACGGTGAAGTCATCGATGTCGAGGCTCTAGACGACGTCAAGTGCCGGTGGGCCGACTGCGAAGCCACGTTCACCACCAAGGAGGTATGTAGAGAGAGATAGAAAGAGAGGACAGAGAGAGAAAGAGAGAGAGGGGACAGAGAGAAAGAGAGAGAGAAGACAGAGAGAAAGAGAGAGAGAAGACAGAGAGAAAGAGAGAGAGACAGAGAGAGAGAGAGAAGACAGAGAGAAGACAGAGAGATAGAGTACAAAAAATTAGAGAGAAAGAGAGAGAGAGAGAGAGAGAGAGAAGACAGAGAGAGAAGACAGAGAGATAGAGTACAAAAAATTAGAGAGAAAGAGAGAGAGAGAGAGAGAGAAGACAGAGAGATAGAGTACAAAAAATTAGAGAGAAAGAGAGAGAGAGAGAGAGAGAAGACAGAGAGATAGAGTACAAAAAATTAGAGAGAAAGAGAGAGAGAGAGAGAGAGAGAGAGAGAGAGAGAGAAAGAGTAGTGTTTAAGGCCCTCGCGGATCACTTGCGCAAGCAGCACATCGTGCCGGAGAAGGCTCTCCACTGTCGCTGGCGCGGCTGTGCTCGAGAGAAGCCGTTCCGTGCCGTATACATGGTCGTCGTGCATGTCCGCAAGCACACTGGCGAGAAGCCGAACAAATGCTCAGTCAGTCTCTCTCTCTCTCCTCTTTCTCTCTCTCTCTCCCTCTCCCTCTCTCTCTCCCTATCTCTCTCCCTATCTCTCTCTCTCTCTTTTTTGCACTCAGTCAGTCCTCCTACACTTTTTGCCCCCTTTCTTCTTTCTTTTTTTCTCTCTTTCTCTCTTTTTCTTCTTCATACATTTACAATTAGCCCATTGTTTGTACCCTTTAGTTCGAAGGCTGCTCGAAGAGCTACAGCCGGCTGGAGAACCTCAAGACGCACGAAAGGAGCCACACAGGAGCCAAGCCGTACCCGTGCACGGTCCCAGGGTGCGGAAAGGCGTTCTCGAACGCCTCCGATCGCGCCAAGCACCAGAATCGCACGCACTCGGATGATGTTGGCTTTCCTTTCTCTCTCTCCTTCTCTTTCTCTCTCTCTCTTTCTCTTTCTCTCTGTCTCTTTCTCTATCTATCTCTCTTCCACTGTTTTCTCGTCCAGCCTTTTTTCGCATTCTCCATCTCTGATAGTGAATTGTTGCCAGAAGCCATACGAGTGCAACATCGATGGGTGCCCGAAATGCTTCACCGATCCCTCTTCACTTCGGAAGCACATCAAGACTAAACATACGGCTGAGGAATACGAGAAGTGGAAGAAAAACAAAGCAGCACTTCCTCCAGGTATTCCTCCAGTCTTTTCTCGCTCTCTATCTTTGTCTCGCTCTCTCTCTGTCTCTCTCTCTCTTTTCTCTCTCGCTCTCTCTGTCTCTGTCTCTGTCTCTGTCTCTGTCTCTCTCTTTTTCGCTCTCTCTTTCTCTCTCTTTTCCTTCTCTTCTCTATCTCTCTCTGTCTCTTTTTCACTCTGTCTCTATATCTCTCTCTCATCTTCTAACAGGCCGTCGTCGCAATGGCGGAGTTCAGAAGATGCGCCGGGCAGTGGCCCGTCTTCTGGTGGAAGCGGAGAGTGAGAAGTCCACGAAGGAAGACGAGCAGCAAACTCACTCATCTCAAGGAGTCAACCACCCCATTCCAATGATGCGCCAGTTCCCTGTCAGTTCGACCACCTTCTGCTGCTCCGTTATCTTCCTTTCTCTATTTCTCTTTCTCCCTTTCTTTCTTTCTCCTCTCTCTCCTACCTCTCTACCTCCCTTTCTCTATTTCTCTCTCTCCCCCTTTTCTCTATTTCTCTCCTCTCTCCTTACCTTTCTCTATCTCCTCTCTCTCTCCTTTTCTATATTTTTCCCGTCTCTCTCTCTCTCTCCATCTGTATCCTCTTCAGGGAGGCGACCCGGGCGGTGACGGTGGATTCTCGCCTGGCGCGGCCGGTTCCTCAACAGGCCGCCACTCTGCAACGTCCTCCTCGGCCTTCTCAGCAGCTGGCTCTCCTTCATCGGCGGTGGCCGCTCCTCGAAAGAAGCACAACTTCTACTACATTGCCAAGCTAATCCAGAACAAAGGCGAGTGTGTTTTGTCCATCCGTAAACTCTCCGATATTGACTGTTTAATTGACTGTGTTTAATCTCATAATCAGCCACTTTCAGCCATGAGTGAACAACAACTGCAACAACTCGCTGCCATGCTGGAGGTGTCGAGAGGCGAAGGCGAAAAGGAAGAAGTGGAGCAGCTGAAGACTCTTCTGTCTGCGCGATGCGCCCCTCTCCTTTCCATCTCCACCCAAATCGCTACGGCAATCGAGGTCTCTCTCCCTCTCTCCCTCTCTCTCTCTCTCTCTTTCTTTTACAAAAGATATCAATGTCAAATAAGGGTTACACTACCCATTGTTAAAACACGATTTTGAAATTAAAAAATATTATTTTTTAAACACAAGTACAGTGTGGAATTGTGATGGCTGGCAAAAGATAAAAAAAAAGTTCTGCCTGTAGGCTACTGAGGCGCCACAAGACCCGGAGATGTCTGCGTCTCTGCTCACTCTCTCTCCCTCTGCTCCTCTCCGCTCTCTCTCGCTGTCTTCTCCTTCCTGGGAGGACCCTCTGCCTCGGGCGTTCGAACTACTTTCTTGTGAAGACATCTTCCAGGTCAGAGGCTGTGCCTTCAGCATTTTTCTTTTTTCTTTTGCTTGGTTGATAGCAGTAAATAGTTTTGCGCTTTTTAAAATAGCCCTAAAGAAAGAAAAAAAAACATAACAAATCTCTACTTCACAGGAAGACGCTGGAATTCTCGAGGAGACGGAAGAAGATGAAGGAGACGTAGAAGGAGAAGATGCTGAAGAAACAGTAGAAGAGGCGTTCCCTCCCTCCCCCGCCACTCCTCTTTTCTCCTCGTCTGCTCTCTACTCTTTACACAACAACGCCCATCTTGTCCTGGTTCGAACGATATTTTATAATTTATTCGTATAGCCAGAATGGCACGTTCGCGCGCTCACAATCAGTGTGCAATATAAAAACAAAATAGCTGTTTGAGCGCTAATTTTAAGGAAGAGACTAAATCTATCGCTGTAAATCATAAGTTTTTCTCTTTCTTCAAATGCAGTAAACTGTTGCTCCATGTTTTCGAGGGACTTGTAAGGTGGCGTAGCGATGTATTTTTTTTTAATTCATTAAGGATCGCTCCGTTGTACAAATGTATGTATGTGCACGGGGAGTTGGTGAGACCACTCGAGTGAGGCTCCAGGCGACGTTTCATAAACGTCGGCACTCCTGTAGCGGACACCGGAAGGGGGGTGGTTTTGGGAATAAAACGCAAATTAATTCTACCGTAATCAAAGAAATCTTTAAGGGTTTTCCATTCGGGACTACCCTTTGCATTACTCTGCGCCGATACTCAATGGACTTTTTACTTTGGAAACCGCATTCTTTTAGGGGAGAGTTCCGAATATGACCTGACTTTGCCATGTTGACCTCCCGAACTAGTGGGCGGTGTAAATTTTTTGAGTCCCACGATTCAGTGCAAAGGGTGTGGGCGATAATGCATATGCTTATTCCCCGTGTATGTGCATATTAGAAGAAATTTTCCCCTCCTTTTTTTCTTATTTCCATTATCTCTCGACCTTCTCTATTTACTAAGTAAGAGAGAAAATTATGCTTAAACCCGAAAATTAAGTTACCTACAATACATACATATCATTGAGCGAGCACTCGAGAGCGTGGAAATAGCGCGTGTAGAAGAAAGAAAAAGAAAAAGTAGGGCAACAAATTTCTCCCGATTTGCACGCACGTTTTCTGAGGTGGTTTTTAAATTCAAATGTTTAAAAAATTTTTAAATAATTAATTCTTGGGGAGAGATATAGTCTTGTTCTGAAGCGAAACTTTCTTTAAAAAAATTTATTTCACAATCTTCTAGCAGGCTTTTATTCATATTTAGACGCAACAAAACAAAAATATTTATTTTTCACTGTTTTGCATCTATTGCGAGTACTACTAAATACGCTTTACAATAAGGCTATCTCTTACTATCTCTCTGAAGGATTCTGAGCCGGTTGTGGAGGAGAGCCGAGGAGTTCCTGTGGTGGCGGCGGTGTCGTTGTCTTCGGGCGCGGCTGATCAGCGGCCTTCGTCCTCCTCTCCATTTTCTTCTTGTCCTTACTCAAGTCCGGCTGCCCCAGTTCCCTCTATTATTGACCAAGACGTCTTCCTGCTTACCGACAGCGCCGAAAGATTCCTCGAGGAAGCTGAACTGAAGAGAAGAGATAGAGAAGCTGAGGAGAAGCTTGCCTCATTGAAGAGGCCTCCATTCTTGTGACTCTGTACCTTCTTCCTCTGACTGCTCTCTCCTCAAGTTTGAAGTTTTTTTTTTCTCGAGTGAGTCTTGTTGCAAACTTGTTTTGATTAGTCCCTTTCCTGCCGAGTGGATATCATCCCGATTGAGTGCAATGTAATCCGAGTGTCTCGCGCAGTTAATGTTACTTGTAAGAGTACTTGTACTTGTTCATTTTGCGGTCATTTTATGACAATTTTATTTCATCATTTTCTTTCAAAAGAAATTGTTGATATTCTTGCCATACGTTGTTGCTATACGGCGGAAGCAATTCTACATGTATTTTTTTTCGAACTTTTATTTTTATTTTATTTTTTATCTCCTGTTTTACTGTTGTTGAACCAAGCAGCCTTTGGTCACGGTTCGTTCAATTCCCACAGCGAGTAAGCTTTTGTTTGATGGCCATCCTGCCCATGATATTCTGCTCTTTACTTTGTCCGATATAACGCTTTTTTTTCTTACTCACTCTTTGTTTTTGGTTTCGAGTTACCAGTTCAGTTAAATGGCTGTTGTTTTGTATATCCTCGTTTCTCTCCTGTCTTGCGATCTACACTCTCTCAGATCACCAAGCTCTCTCTTTCTCATGGAGTCTCTCCGTCTCTATCTTTTCCATGTCACTCTCCACTTTTCCACGCGTTCACTACATTTCGATTCTCTCCATACATTTCTGAATTTGTTGCTCGCATTCTTACAGCCGTCCAATATTAGTTCAAAATTGGGATTGTTTTTTTTTTAGGAAACTACCTAAATGAGTTGAACATTGACAGAAACAAGCGAATGCTGCATCCGCATTAAAGAAGGCACCAATCTATAGGAAAACCGCCAGATAAGTCAATCAAAAATTGGCCACTCCGAATCATATGACGGAATGTATGTAGTTGGCTTTAAGAAATTGTTGTTCTCATTCTTTAACGTTCACGTTTTTTTTTCCGAAGAATAAAAAAGAGATTTTATCAATGGGCAAGCGCTTTGTTTTGTTGGGAATGATTTGCATCTACGGTTTGACCCCTGTGATATCCATGGAGTAAGATGGCATATCGATAGTAGTATGTGCAGAGATGCCATCCGCAAGGCTCTCTTACCCGCATCCAGCCTTCGGGAAAGAAAGCAAAGTTCAAACTCGACAATTTCATCAGCAACTTTAACAACAAATGTCTTTTTATCAACGTTTACTATAGTACATCAGACGTGTCAATAACGATATTTGGCTGGCTGTTCCATGCAGGAGAAACGGTCGGCAATGGCCAGATGGGCGCGCAACTTCACGAGCTGTGCGTACTTCGTTCTGAGAACGACTTCTTCAGCTTGGCTCTCCTGTTCTGCAAGGGATTATGGAGTGGAGGAGTTGACTGCCTCTTGATATCTCTGTCATTAATCAGTCTCCTTACATCTTGCGACAGCATAACTGGCAATTAGTAGAGGGGAAAGGACATGTCGAGATAAGCATCACTTGCAAGGAGGGCGGAGCATTTTGGAGGGCGAAAACGGAGGAGGTCAGGAAAATTCCACCAGACGGGCACATTCACAATATAAAAAATGCTACTCTTTTTCAACTAAACTCGAGTAGTACTGATTATTCTCAAGCTAATCTTTAATTTAATTTAATATTGATCATTTTGCATAAAAAAACAAGTATAAAAATACATGAATGTAAATTTACCTGAAACCATATTTTGATTTGTGACTCGTTGAGGCCGAGTTCGTGTGCGAGGAGTTGACGACGTTTCTCCGTGAGATATCTAGAGTATTACTAGAGTTACAGCAAGTTTGAGATAGAGAAATGGCAGCAAGAAAGAGAGAGAGAGAAAGAGAGAGAGAGAGAGTGAGAGATGCAGCAAGAGAGGAGGAGAGAGAGAGTGAAAGAGAGTGAGAGATGCTGCAAGAGAGGAGGAGAGAGAGACTGTGAGATAGTGAGGATTCAGAGAGAATACATATTCATCTTCATATAAGATAGTATCAATAAAAAAATTAGTTTTTTCTTCAACTTTCGGTTAAGCTGTTATTTTGCCCTAGAATTTATGTAGATAATTTCACAGTTTGCCATTCCTGATTATATGTATGTAGGAATAAATGTCATGGCAGCGTATTGACAATATTTCCCATTATCAGGAATAGAAAAGAGTGGAATTTTCTTAATCCCTATTCAAAATATTGAGAAACAAAATTTTTTTTAATAGAGAGTGTCTTATATGAATGCAAATGCCAGATGGCGGATTTTTGATTGTGAGCTATGAAATATAGTTGAAAAGTGCAAAGAGAAGAAATGTAACTGGTTGTGTATGAAGTGTTGTCTGAGAGTGTTGAGCTGGTGCTGGGTGAACGCGGTACGTGGACGTCGTTCCTCTTCAGATTCGCTCCTTTTCCTGTTTCTGCTTTCCCCGCGGAAGCCTAAATTCCTTCTCTTAAGAAGATAAGCAAGAGGCTACTTTCAGCGAGTACCTGAAGATGGCCTGTCCGAGTATCTTGTGCAGAATATCCATGAGGGAAGGACCTTCCTGGAGAGATCTCGTGGAGAGATGGAAGTTGCTAGAGCGGGAGAGACTGAGGGGAAGCGGTGGGAAGCCTCTCTCTGAAGAATACTCTCTATCCCAAACTTCAGAGGAGCAACCGCCCGCTCTGACTCAGACATTCCGGTCATCTAAGACCCCAATATCATTTCTCACTCTACTATTTGATTCCTCCCCTAAGTCTCGTTATTCACTCATTCTCTCGCTCCTCGAGAACTCACTTTCCACTTATCTTCCTTCCTCTGCACTCTCTCTCTCTCCCTCGCACCTCTCTCTCTCGGTCTCTCTCTTCCCCCTCTCTCTTTGTCTTCCTCTCTCACTCTCTCATTCTCATGGTCATCTTCTTTGCCCGCCTCCTTCCCGAGAGGTACTAATTGAGGAGATGGGCAGATTGACACGCCCGTATAATTTGACTTAACTGAGACCAATGCATGAAAGAAGGAGCCGTGCCTGAACGCACACCCATTACTGACTGTCCTCTCTCTCTCTCGTGTTCTCTCACTTTCTTTCGCTCTCTCTCTCCCTCTATTTCCAGTCACCCTGTTCCCACTCTCTCTCTCTCTCTCTCTCTCTCTCTGTCTCTCTCTCTCTCTCTCTCTTGCACAGAAACATATGCACATATTTGTATAATTAGAAGAAGGCGAATCCGAATCATACGAACGAAATTGGTCGGTGTTAATAATTTGTTTATCTGTTTATTGGCCATGTTGATGATGGAATTCACAAGGATCTGTCATCTGGAAGTGGGCGATCGATTCATACACATTACCACAGACCCAATATGTCCCTAGCCAAGACACTTGCAGTCCTTTTCCAGTTCCGCATGAAATCTTGAGAAAAACTGATGATCTTTATCGCAGTTATCAAAATGAAAACTAGCTCAAGAGACAACATAAGAAGATATTCCACTTTGAGTGGTCCTTTGCATCTTGTTGTTATAAGTCAAATCATCAAACAGAGATTAGACAATTCTGGGATTGCCCTGCGGGCCCAGGAAGAAGCCTAGACAAAAATTGCGCTCACGCACGTTCTCACCAACTGCCTTGAGGCAAGAGTGCCGCGCTTAACAATTATTACAGAGTAAAACTGACAAAAATAATATAAGAATCCAAGCAATGAGTTTAGAAATGTTCGTGAGATCACCAAGCTCTCTCCATGAGAGAGAGCTTGGTGATCTGAGAGAGTGTATGTAGATAGCAAGAGATAAGAAAAAACGAGCACATGCAACAAACAGCCGATGTACCGAAGTACTGCATGGAAACCGAAGAGATAGACTGAAAACTAGTTAGCGTTAGACGCCAATCGGACAAAGTAATCAGTGGAATATCGTGGCAAGGAGAAACAACAGTGAAATGAAAAAAAAATTACTTGTAGAATCGTTTCCGCCGAATAGCAACAACGTTTGGCAAGAATATCAACAATTACTTTTGAAAGAAAATGATGAAATAAAATAGTCATAAATAAAATGACCGCAAAATGAACAAATACAAGCACTCTTACAAGTAACATTAACTGCGCGAGACACTCGGATAACATTGCACTCAATCGGGATGATATCCACTCGGCAGGAAAGGGACTAATCAAAACAAGT
>CALZFC010000035.1:160000-205000 GCA_945643635.1 Allodiplogaster sudhausi | reverse complement strand
AAAAAATATACACTTAAAATGAGACGAAACACTAAAAAGAAAATGAAAAAGGCAACTGACGTTGCTCAGAAATGAGGAATCGCCCTTGGAAGGGAAGGGTTGACTTTGAGCTGATGAAGCATGCGCAGGCGAGAGAGCAGAGGAGGGAGGGAGATTGTAGGAAGTGGAAGAGACGAAGACAGAGGGAGGAGGAGGGGGCTGTGAGAGAGACGCTGGCAGAGAGAGAGAAGGGGCAGATGGATAAGTGACTTGCGAGTTGAACTGCTTCAGGATGGCGGACGACTGGGCAAAGAGCTCCTCACTGTGAGACTCTTGTCCCTGGCAAGACGAGGGAGGAGGGCGGAAGTGGGAGAAGGAGCCCTGCGACTGCTGCAGGCGCAGCGCGTGCTGTTGGGCTGCGAAAGTTGCTGCTGCTACTGCTGCCGACGCCGAACTTCCAATGCTCGCTGCAGACAAAGGAGAGAGAGTGAGAGAGAAGAGAGAGACGGAGATAGAGAGAGATAGAGAGGGAGAGATTACGGAGAGCGCGACGGAGTGACAGAGAGAAGGGAAGACGAATAATGATACATAGCAATAAAGAAGGCAGTAACCTGATGAAGCAGACGAGGATCCGCTGGCAGAATGCATGGAGTAGTCGCTGCGGCCGCAGATCGAGATTCGGTCCATCCCTCAATAACATACAACTCAATTGCTCAAGTATATACACGCAGACGGAATTATATATATATATATTTATTTATTTATTTATTCTTTATATTCTTAATCGCTTTGCCCAGCATGGATTAACTGTGATAACATATCATGATAGCATATGACAATTGTGTACTGTTGAAAAAGTGCATGACGAATGTACATATTGCAAAATACAGCTTGTGCTATGAAGAATTTATATATATTTTTAAACATTATATGTGTTATTATTATTGATTATGTAAGTATATAATGAAGAATGCATGCATACCTGGAAAAGCAAAGTTGGGCGGCTGCTGTGGGAAGATCCATGGAGATGGGAGCATGCTAAATTGCGCGTTAAATTCCTTTCTCATGTGAAAAGAGTCCGTCTTCTAAGAATATCGAGAGAGTGCACCACACACACGGGAAACATACATAGCCTTTCAAAGAAAAAAAAATGCCTTGTTCCCGCCCGGATGTCGAACCCCCGACCTAGTGATTCCCAGTCTAAATCTTTCACAATATACCACTGACTAGAGTTACGGAGTACGTTAATATGAACAAAATGATGACGGCAATTTGTTTTCGCATTATTCCTAATAGGCCACCCATGGCGAATTGTGATGTCTCAAGTGTGTACTCTGGCGGCCGTAACTCTAGTTGTTTTGTAATCCGCGCATGTGCTGCGCGGATAACATAATAACTAGAATTACGGTCATCAGAGTACATTTTACTTAACCATACGATAAGGATCAAAAAGGGACATTTGAGGAGCATTATGAACAATGATGATTGCAATGTTATTCTGACTCTTCTCGATGGGCCACCCATGGAGCATGGATCTCTCAAGTGTGTACGCGCACTAATGAGGATGATAAGAGGACGGTAAAGAAGGACAACAAGTACTTGGGGGCAGAGGTGTCAACGGCCCGGCCCGGCCCGATGGGCCGGCGGGCCCAACATCCCGTGGGCCCGGGCCGGGCCCACGAAATGTTGGGCCGGCCCGTGTGCCCGATTAGGCCCGATTATTTGAAAAACATTGTGAAAGGTCAACTGGTTTTAAAAATTAACATGATTTTTCTTCAAATCACTTAAAGAAAATCATTTAATGAACAATCATTCAAGGATTTGCCATTTGAAGAAATAACGTATGATGATAAATTACCAAAAAAAATTGAAGAATGTCACTTGAAGAAATTTTTTGAGAAAAATCAGTTCAGCTTGAAAATGAGGCCGGGCCCAAAATTACAAGGCCCGGAAAAGTACGGGCCGGGCCGGGCCGAGAGTTTGGGCCCGACGGGCCTGGCCGGCCCAAAAATGTTAACCCGTTGACATCTCTGCTTGGGGGGGGGGTCAGAAAAGATGTGACTAACGAAGTGGCGAGCTGCTGCCAGTACGAGAAAGGATGATGCATTCCACTCGATGGCAAGTAGTATGGAGGGTTCATTCTTCCAGATGACGAAGTGAACCGGGCTGCAACATCTTCTTTCTCTTTTTCTCTATCACTCTCTCTCTCTTTCTCTCTCTCTCTCTCTCTCTCTCTCTCTCTCTGTCTCTCGTTTCATTCAACACACATTTCTCTCTCTCTCTCTCTGTCTCTCGTTTCATTCAACACACATTTCTCTCTCTCTCTCCCTCAATCTCTGTGCTCGCTGCGCTCCAGGGTGCAAAATATGCAAAGGTTAGCCGACAGTAGCTCTGTCAGTTCTCTGTTGCCCTCCTAGTATCTCTCCTCTAAATTAGAGCTGCCTCGTGTTGCTCTTTCTCACAATCGCCTTTCAGCAGATTCATCCAAGCATCCTTACCATGGTTTCATTCCAATTTCCCCTAAGTCACATGTGAGCATCGCACTTACTATTCTCTAGTGGTCAGTCCCCCTTTTTCAGCCATCTTTAGAGAATCTATCTGCTGCTGCTGTCTCTCTCTTTCACTCTCTATCTCGCTATCAATTTCCCTCTCTCTCTCTCTATCCCTCACACATTCTCTCAATTCTTTCGACAGGGTAAGCAATATAATACAATCCCATTCTTCCTTCGCTCCATTCACTGCCAAAATTGCGCCTTTTTTGCATGTCACGGACAGTGGGAGGGCATCCATCAAATGGAAATAAGGTAAGATTGGAAAGGGAGAGAGGGAAGACAAGGGACAAAGTAGAGAGCGAGAGAGAGGCAGAGAGAGAGACAGAGAGAGAGAGAAGGAGAGAAAGAGAGAGAAACAGAAAGAAACAGATAGAAAGAGATAAATTTGTATGAGGCGAGAGAAGATTCATAAGGTACTTGATCAGATGCTGACATCTCGGTTTCGAGTGTGCGTCAGAGGGAAGATAATGGTGCCTTCTGCCAATTGCGGCGGCAACACCACGCCTCCCCTCTTTTCGTTGACATGCACCACTTATCATTGCAACAGCACGATAGAAACTGAGGAGTGATAGCAGAGAGAGAAAGAGAGAGAGAAAAAGAGAGAGAGAGAATGAGGGAGAGAGGAAGATGGGTGAGTACAGATAGGGACGCCAGGAGAGAACTGAAGAGACTGCAAAGAAAGAGGTGAAATAAATAAATAGATGTAAATAGATGTCGCTAGTACAAAAAAGGTCTGTTATAACGGCCGTATCAAATGATGTCAGAGAGAGAGAGAGAGAGAGAGAGAGAGAGAGAGGAAGAGATTGAGAGAGGAAGAGATTGAGAGAGACACCAGGAGAGAACTGAAGAAAGTGCAGAAACAGATGAATGATAGCAGCGAGAGGGACAGAACTGAAGAGAGTGCAGAAGTGAGAGATGTTCACATAGCAAATGTATGTATGTAACGAGCAGAGGGGCAAGGTGGCCGACCCGGCCCAAGTTTTTTTTTAAAGCAAAAAAAGTCTGACCGGCCCGTGGGCCCACTTGGGCTCCAACGCATAAAATTCTAAGGCAAGCAACTTGGTGGCAAAAAAGTAAACTGTAAATTTTCAAAAGTATTAGAGATTGCTTTATGCATACTAAATATGGTAATGAGTAGATGCAATCTCTTAATTTAAGTGGAAAATTAGAGAAAATCTTTGCGAAATTTTTACATTAAAAAAATTAAATTTTAAGTCTGAGATTCCGAAATCGGGCAACCTGGGCCCAAAACATTTGGGCCCAGGTAGCACCTCTTGTCGCGAGTACAAAAAAGGTCTTTTATAACGACCATAGAAAATGTTGCGGAGAGAGGGAGAGAGAGAGAGGAACAATGAAAGAGAGAGGAAGAAATAGAGAGAGAGATGGCGTAGAATGCAAGAGAAAGAGAAGACACAAATCGCGCAGGAAAGGAGGAAAGAAGATGCATCTACAGCGAATCTTCAGCATTCGACGGATAAGGTTGTCATTCATGCATATTTGTTCATCTCCTCCACTCGTTGGCTGTTACAGTTTCACTTTGCCTTACGTTCATTTTAAACGGCTTACTGTAACGAATGTGTTTTTTTCCATAATGGAGTGAGCGACCGTAAAATGCAAACGGAATAAAACTAACGGTTGAATTGGCTGGCAGCAGCTGTTAAAGGTAGACGAATGCGGGAGAGTCGCCGTCACAGACGCCGACTCAACTCTCAACACTTGATCATAATGAGAAGCTTGAAAGAAGAGGAAGTACGGTGGATGCATTTAACACAGATAAACATGGACGCATATAGAGAAATTTTAAGTGGAATCGAGACGAGATTAAGCAATAGACTACTTGATGGCGGAGAAGTAAAAGTGATGAAGCACAAACAAGATAAGTAAAGGGTGGTTTTCCATGAGAGATAGAGATAGAGCGAAATTAAGAGAGCTAAAGAAAGTGAGAGGAAGAGACGAACAGGGAAAGAGAGAAAGAGAGGGAGAGAGAGCGAGCAAAAGAGTGAAACACAGAGAGAGAGGGAGAGAGAAAAGGGAAAGAGGGACAAGGAGAGAGAGAGATAGACAGAGAGAGAGAGGGAGAGAGAGAAAGAGAGAGATAGAAGTGACTACAAAATTTAAGAGTGTGCTGTGCGTTCTATTAATTTTGGCTAAAGGCGGAGACACCTAAAGTGGAAGACAACACCGCTTGGGCCTCCCAAAGCCCTACCCCACGCACCCTGGTTTCCGGATCTCAATACCTCCTTCCCTCACCCAAATCTTCTGGGTCCTCGACAGTGGATTTTATTCCCTGGTGGAAAGCGTGGACGCTGGGGAGGGCACCCGTAGATATTAAACGGTTGAAAATGAATATGTGAAGGAGAGAGAACGGGCAAAAGAAAACTAGGTGAGAACAAACGGCAAAGACAGAGAAAGACGCAGAGAGAGAGAGAGAGAGAAAGAAAGAGAGAGAGAGAGAGAGAACGAGCGAGAGAAAGAGGGAGAGATAAATATCGAACAATAAGGAGGTTTCAGCTTTGAGAAGACGACGAAAAAATCAAAGCACGGGTAACTAAAAAGGAATTTGGGGAAAGCAGAAAAGTAGATAGCAGAGCGATTTAGAGATAGAGAGAGGGAGAGAAGGAGAGGGTGAGAGAGTAGGAGAGAGAGGGGAGAGAGGGAGAGAGAGTGAGAGAATGAGAGAAAGGAAAGAAAAAGTAGTCGAGGCAAAAGAAAGAAGACAAAAACGGGGTAAAGGCTAAGACCACCGCTCGCATAAAACGTCCGACGCAATGTTGAAACGATAAAATGGTCGACGGATCAGTCAAGGCTCTTTTTAACAAAGAAGATGGAAATGACTGAGAGGGAGAGCGAGAGCGAATGATAGCGAGATAGATAGAGAGAGAGCGAGAGAGAGAGAAAGAGGGAGAAAGAGAGAGAAAGAGAGAGAGATAGAGAGATAGAGAGATAGAGAGAGAAAGCGAGAGAGCGATAGAGATAGAGAGAGAGAAAGAGAGAAAGAGAGAGGAGAGAGAGCGAGAGAGAGAAAGAGAGAAGAGAGAGAAGGAGAGAGAGCGAGAGAGAGAGAGAAAGAGAGAAAACTAAAGAGAGATAGAAGTGATTGCGGAAGAGGGAAATGCAGCCTCAAAGCCCATTGGCCTTACCCGAAATGGAAACACAATGAAAAGGGGAGAACGATTATGCGGGGCATTGAGAAGGGCGTCGTTAGCTGCAAATGAGTGTGTGTTGTGGCTAGCCGTGTCATGCAACCGCCAACCAGGAGGAATTCTGCAGATGGGAGAGAAAGACAGACAAAGAGGTGAGAGAGAGAGAGAGAAGGAGAGAGAGAGAGAGAGTATGAAAGAGAGGCAGATAAAGAGACAGAGACAGAGAGAGAGAGAGAAGGAGAGTGAGAGGGAGAGAGAGAAAGATTATGAAAGAGGGGCAGATAAAGAGAAAGAGTTAATGGAGGAGAGAAAGAGAAACAGAGACAGGGAGAGATAGAGAGAGAGATAGTCAGACGAGGTAGAATTATGGTGTTGGAATGCTTGCAGGAAAGAGGAAGAGAGTCATAAAACAAAGAAACAGGGTTGTACAAGGGTGAAGGAAGAGATAAAAAAGTGAGTAGTGTTATATTATGTAGACCACTTTGAATACAATTGCACATAGCAACTAACGAGAAGGCGATAATACACATACTATATTGAGAAAGATGTGGAGAATAAGCGCCAGCTTAAGGAAAAGCTATGGGAAAAGGGACCACACACACACTCCCGCTCATGTAGACATGAGAGTTGCACTCGCGTGGACTGAGAATAGGAGAGTAGGGGATGGGAGAGACAGATAAGAACGAGAAAGATGATGGGAAATGGAGAGAGCGGTGAGAGAGCGAGACAGTCTGGAGCGGGAGAGTGAAGAGTGGAGAGAGGAACCGTCTGGGAAGGACGAACATGGCGGGCAGCAGAAAGGGAACGGCGGGGAAAGCGAGGAGAGCAACACTCGCTCCTTCCCGCCCTCACACAAAGCGAAGAGAGAGGAAGAGGGAGGAAGAGAAACAGACAAGAGAGCGGAGAGAAGCAGAGAAGAGAGTGGAGAGGGAGGGAGAGAAGCAGAGAGGAAAGCGGAGAACGCAGAGACATTAGGCACGTCAAGTCGGCTGGCACAGACGGCCATAAACAGAGAAAGAGAACACGCAGTCAGGGGAGAGCGCAGAGAGTGAGAAAAGCTATAAAAAAACGGCTGCCCTGTTGCGTTGGAGAACTGGGCAAGGAAAGGGCGGTAAGCTAGAAGGGGGGGGGAGGGGTGAAGGATGGAGAAAGGGAGAGAGGGAAATAGAGAGGAGAAATGAGCAAGGGCAAAGCAGATGGTCAGATTGAAATGAGAAGAGAGTGAAGGGAAGAGAAGCAGATGAGGGCCAGGCAAAAAGGAACGGCAAGACTGGAAGGGTGCAAGGCCACCTTCATCAGTTAAATATCCTTAAGAATTGCAGGGGAGGTTGACACCCCAGAAATGTAGAAAAATACTACATTGAGAAACGTGCTGCGAGAAGGGAGAGCAAGAAACAGTAAAATGCTAACTATGTTACATTATCACATTACATTGTTGTTACAGTATCATCATAATTTTTGTATTATAGAATAATTACATTTACTTGAATTTGTTGTCACATCTTAAATTGATGTATGAATAAACAAACAAATTAACAATAAACAATCCATATTGTACCAACTGGCACAAAATAACTGCAATCATTTGCACTTGTTCATATACTTTTCAACTTTAAAAAAATCTTATATAATAAACAATTTTTACATTAATGAATGATCCTATCAGAAAGTGAAAGATATCAACGGTCTTGCACTTTGCAAAAGTCGATCTTTACATTTATCCGATCGTCTCTCTCACTCGCTCTCTCGCTATCTCGCATACTCCATCTCTCGTTCTTCTCTCACCGCCTCTCCATTCTCAACATCGCACTCTCCCGTTCCCTTTGTTCCCATTTCATTCTCCTCCCATTTGGTTCACCCTCCATATCGGTGCAAAAAAACACATGGCAGACGAAGAGTAAAGCAGAGAAGGGAGAAGGGAGGACACGCAACGAGACACATCCAATCCAACACAGACCACCCTATCGCAATATCTTGCACTTGCCATCGCTGCTATCACTGCTATCAAAATACTCTTCCACTAATCGTCATTTATTTGAAGACATCTTCTCGAATAACGAGAAATGAAAATAATCATTTAAGATAAATGAAGCTAATTGTAAGGAAGAAACAGATCGTCCGTACTCATGAAGTATGTATGTTCATACACTCTAAAATGTTTAAAAATTACTACATTGATAGTACATGGCAGAAGGGAGAGCAAGAAATAGTAAAATGGTGATTATACTACATTATTACATTACATCATTGCTGCAGTATAATACAAATTATTGTTGTATTACGGAATAATTGCATTTATTTGAATACAAACTAAGCAATCCACATTGACCCAACAAGCACAAAATAACTGCAAGCATTTGCACTGGTTCATTAACTTTTCAACTTTTTTTATATTTTATATAACGAATAATTTTTACATAATAAAAGAAAGATCCAATCAGAAAGTGAAAGAATATCTACGGTCTTGTACTAAGCAAAAGTCGATCTCTACATTTATCCGATCGCCTCCTCTCTCTCTCTCTCTATTCTTCTCTCACCGCCTCTCAATCTCCCGTTCTCTGCCTTCCCATTTCATTCTCCTCACATTTGGTTCACCCTTCGGTGCAACAAAACACATGGCAGGCGAAGAGCAAAGCAGAGAAGGGGAGAAGGGAGGATACGCGAAGAAACACGTCCAACCCGACACAGACCACCCTATCGCTATCACTCTCTCGTAATCACTATCAAAATACCATTCCACAATCTTTATTTAGAATTATCATTGATAAAGGAATCTAAGAAAGAAACAAATCGTTAGTACTTTTTAAGTAGCCCTCCGAGCAACTGCTCTATATTTGCATATACTGACTCTTTTTTTACACGAATCTCTCTAGATTGACGATTCTCGCGCTGCTAGATCAGGCATCTTCAAGATTGAGCATAGAGATCCTCTGAACAAAGAATTGGCACTTTGCATCTTCAAGAATGGATAGATCCAAAGAGTTTCGGCTGCGACCTGGGAGGGAAGAGACCTACGTGACACAGAGGTTTAAAATGATTAAGGAATGGAAAGGGCCTCATCATTTCAGGGGCATTAGTGAATATAAATTTATAGAGTATTGCTGTTAAGAACCCTTACTTGTTATGATTCCCCCAACAAAAAATATAAAAAAAATTAATTGATAAAAATGTAGTGCTTGCAAGGAAAGACGGAGAAGTGCGTTGTCTCCATCTTCCATTTTTTTTAGCTTCTATATCACTCGCAATTCTCTTCTCTCTTTCAAGTCGAAACACTTCGTTTGCTGCACAATTCTTATCGCCATCGTTAAACGGAGACTAGGCAGCTTTGCAGTCAAGAGAGAGCAAAAACAGAAGGAGTAAGATACAGGGCAGAGAACAGAGAAAGAAAGGGCTGAGCAAGAGAAACACAAATGGGATGGTGAGAGCAGTTGTGTGAAAGAGAGACAGAGTGACAGAGACAGAGAGAGAGAGAGAGAGAGAGAGAGAGAGAGAGAGAGAAAGCGGGACGGAGTAAAGAAAGGCTGATGGTGAGAAGAAACGGAATTTAGATCCATATACCCGAAAGGAGGGTTCATTTGTAAATAAAGAAAAATAGAACACTATACATTTTTTTTCCCAAGGTAAAGGAGCAATCACAACAAAGGGAAATAGCTGACAATGAGTACAAATTAAAGGGAAAAAACGCATTGCAAAATATGAAAAATTGTGTGAGGGCACGACGGCCTTTAAATGATAAAGAAAAAGCAAAATCTTGTTGAATTTTCGCAAAATGCAATCACGTATACATAAATGATATATTCTCATCACTTATATCTCCACAAAAGTTTTTCACAAATGGATAAAAAAACTCAATGGTTTAGGAGATATCAGAATGTTAATTGGAGTAAGACAAGACGATATGCAATTTTGCACGACAAAACAAGCAATCCTTTTTGCTTAATAAAGCCATGAGCGAATCAATTCACAAATAAAACAGGCTCTCTTGATGTTTTAGACCTTCCTCGATGTAGACTTCTTCGTTCCAACCACCCCACCCACCCTGTTCCTAAGAGAAAGAGAGAGAGCGTTAGAGAGAGAGAGAGGGAGAGAGAGAGAGAGAAAGGGAGAGAGCGGGAGAGAGAGGGAGAGAAAGAGAGAGGAAAGGGAGAAAAGGGAGAGGAAAGTTGAAAGGGGAAAGTTTACAAGAGGAAAGTTCGTATGGGATACGGTGGAAATGCAAGGAACAGCATAATGAACACAAAGAACGCGATGCCCCAGTAGTTCTTCCCTTCTGATCCCATTCGAATAAATTGAAAGAAGCCTTGGCCCCAATCAAAAGAACGCAACTTCCAACCAATTCAACACATTCAACGGAGTGGACATCAGGCTCTGCTCAACGAGGCTCGCTTCCACTTCATTCTTCGAATCTCTCCTTCCAGCTCTGTCTCTCTGTGTCTGTCTGTCTGTCTGTCTTTCTCTCGCTCTCTTTCTCCCCTCTCTCCCTCTCGTTCCCCTTCTCGCTCTTTTGCTCTCTCGCTCGTTCTCTCTCTTCCTCTCTTTCTCCGTTTCAGTTTTCAAAACTGCCTTGACTCTCTCGATCTTTCGTACTCTCTCTCCTTCTCAGATGCCATATATCTCCATTCGAAGGGCTGTACAAAGACACGTTTACGTTTCTATTTCCACATAAATTGAATGGGGCATGGGGGGGAAGAGAGGAGGCCTGCCGGTCGCAGGCTACAGAGTGGGAGAGACAAAAGAAGAAGAAGAAGAAGAAGAAGAGCGCCCGATCTGCAAGAGATTACCCCCTTTCGTATTCTATGCCAAGTTCCAGACTCTTTTCATCACACAAGACAATCAACAACAGCCACACTCATTGTCTACAATAAACTGAGCACAGCAACTTGGGAAAGATAAACAAGCAACATTGTATAAAGGAAACATGTCGGTGTTTTTTTGTACGATATTGCCTTTTATGTTCCCACGTTGCTGTTTATAATAGATATTTATGTATGTATCTTATCTGTGTACATACTATATACTTGGTACATATTATGTACATATATACCGCCCGTCACACTCTCATTGTAAGTGGAAGTCTCCGCTTCTCTTTCTGCCTCACTCTCTCCTTTCTTTCCACGCTCTTTCCCTTCAATTCCACTCTCATCGACCACAATGCTCACCACGGTAGAGGTGTGAATGGAATTGGGAGCTACCCCTGCTATAGCTTACCAGACTATGTATGTACGTAACCTTTCACTTATCGATAAACAAATGTCTCATTGAGAGAGTCTCAATTTACATAGATCGGGAGCTTTCTTTAATTCGGCTGCAGCAATCGCGTGTTTCTGTCAATGCATGATTCATACAATTGTGAAAAGAAATCACAATAAGGAACTGCGCAGGATTGATAGCAACGCGTGTTACGTTTATTGGCATGTTTTAAATGGTGGGATCTGATAACACTTACATACATTCAAAAATGAGCTTAAAAATCATTATATGATGCTGAACTCGCTTCCTTAATTCCTGAACTAAAGAGAATGGCAGAGCCCTTAACTGAGGTGTTTGTTATTTATGTAGTACACACAGAGAGAAATCTTAACATCGTGTTGAGTTACGTTGACAATGATGAATTAAACCATTATTTTGTAATATATTGCAAAGTAATATACACATTTAGGTTGAGCATAATTCGAAGGAGGAGTGTGTATGTATGTAGATTATCACCATTGCTCACTACGTTGCGGCCTGCTGCTGGCTGAAGAGAAAAGATTTCTTTTATCTCATTTATATGCTTCTTTTTCTTGCTAGCAAAACAATAAAAAACTGGCACGAAGAATATTTTGTATATACATATATATATATAGGTTACATATTATATATATATATATAAATCTATTTTAGATCTCACGTACACAGGCGGCACGTATAGAGGAGCAGTCGCTGGAGCAGCTCGCGGAAGGAAGGCGGAGAAGAGATCGAGCGGGAATGGGAAGATGATGGTCGAGTTCTTTTCGGCACTAAAAAAAGCCAAGTTTAATCGTCAGGAATCGTATGCGAGAATCGTAATATTTTATGGAGCTCGTTTAAACACATAAAAAAAAGTTAATTTGCGGTCGATTATTAGAAAATAGATATATATTTTTTTCCGTTTTTGTTGCTAATACTGACCTAATCGTGTTCATTGTCTGCAGAAAGCGGAGCTGGAGTGCGCCGGGCGAATCGGCCATGACCTTACATGGGAAAGCGCGTTCGTTTCATTATTATGGCTTGCTTCCAAATTGCACAATAAATATTTTAAAAAAGGTTTAAAAAAAGATTAATGATATAAATAAAAAAAGATATAAATATGGCATGAAAAAGGTATGTTGATAAACTTTGCCTTACATCAGCTGCCTCCTTGAGTGCGCGCGACGCTCGCTGCTCTCCTTCGGCAACGATCACCTAAGAATAACAAGAAAGAGTTAAATTAGCGGACCAAAATTCAATTTTTTTTTAAACATCACCCCTACCTGAATTCGATTCCAGAATATATCATAGATTATCCTTCTCTATTTACCCCATCGATTGACAAATCTTTACAGATTGTTTTCTCGAACCTTAGCTCTCGCTTCGCGCGCGGCCTCTGCCTCAGCTGCCATTGCTCGCTGCAGCTGCTGCGGCAGACGGACGTCCTTGACCTCGACTCGCTCAACCTTCACACCCCACGGCTCGGTGGCGTCGTCCAGTGTTGTCTGGGAAGAAAAAATGCGGATCTGCACAGTACAACCATCGATGAAGCAGAGTGCTGTTGTATTTTTTTATTGAGATGCTAAAAACTGTTAGGTCAAGTATGATTAAATCTTCTGTCCATTTTCCACACCTGCATCTGATGCGAGATCGCCTCACGATCGGAAAGCACCTGGGCGAGCGTTCTTGTGCCTGCGATCAGAGCATATACACAAAGTTGCATTATTCCTCTATTAAAGGAAGATCGTAGCGAAAAATAGTTTATGCAAGCTCGAATTGTCGCATCTGCACTGGGAGTAGGCACTCTCTCATTCTGGTGTGCTATTTCGCAGGTCGCACAACCCCGCCGAGCGAACATTGTGCAAAGGGCCACGGCAATTTGGAACCTCACAAAAAGTTTTTCGGTGATCGGCCCTCCTCTCTTTAAACGAAAAGAAATATCATAAAAGACAACAACAACTGGTTTAGTTTTAGACGTCAAAAAACTTAAGTTAAAAAAAAGTACGCCATACCGAGAATGTTGCGAAGTGTCGTCTGTGCGAGGAGACGCGTAGAACTGGACGCATCCTGGACGTTCGTGACGGACGCCTCCGGATTCCAGATCTTGAAGTAGACGACAGCGTCCACGGCGACAGTCACCGAGTCTTTGGAGAGGATCTGGAGAAGGCGAAGAGAGAAAGAGGGAAAGAGAGGGAAAGTGAGAGAAAATGAGAGAGAGAGCGAGTGAGAAAGAGAGAGCGAAACTGAGAGTGAGAGAAAGAGAGAAAGAGAGTTGCAGAATGGAAAGCGGCATAGTAATTACTCAAGGTCAGAGATTAGAGAGTAGAAAGAAAGAGAACGAGAAAGACCTCTTGCGGCGGCACTTCAAAGGAGTAGACGCGCAGGTCAACTTTTCGGTACGTGTCGATGCAGGGCAGGATGAAGAAGATGCCTGCCATTAATTAATTATAACGACGGATGATATAATTTAACCAGTGCAGTATATATATATATATATATATATATATATATATATATATATATATATACATATACATATACATATACATATATATATATTTATTTATTTATTTATTTATTTATTTATTTATTTATTTATTTATCGACTATTAAGATCAGTTCTACATTTGCACATGTGTATACATATATGTAGATAAATTTATATTATTTCATTTACTCAGTACTGACTGAATTACTTTTAGATATGGTAACTCTCACCTGGTCCCCGTGCTCCGCCCTTCAGAAGGCGACCAAGGCGGAAGATGACGGCGCGTTCGTACTCTTGTACCACCTGGAGAGGAGATTAGGGGAGAGAAAGAGAAAGATGGAAAGAGATAAAGAGAGGGATACAGAGAAAGATACAGAGAGAGAGCGAGAAAGAGAGAAAGATAGAGAGAGATACAGCGATAGCGAGAGAAAGAAAGAGAGGAAGAGAGAGAGAGAGTGCCAGATATAGAGAGTGATATGTACATATGGAGATTAATGAACGACTCCTTAATAACGAAGAGGAAGAAGTACCTTGATGCAGACGAATGGTGAGATTGGTAGAGTGATGACGAAGAGAATGTAGGACAAGACGATGAGGATAGTCGCGAACACGCCGCGGCTGTCATCGACGGCGGCGATCTCTGGTGCTGCTGCTGCGGCTGAACATTAGTTAGCAGCACTCATTAACCATTTATTCTTTTCATTATTTGTTTTATTGTTTATTCTAAAAGATTTTTTTAAATACATATATATGTTATTTTCATTGACTACTTATTCTAATTATTCGCTTTACTATTTATTCTGCGTATATTTTTATCTATTATTTTGACTAAAAACTTTCTGATCTTCATCCCGATATTTTTCTTCTTTTTCTTGGCCACATTATTGCAGAATGAAAGGTTGCATACATACGATGCTGATCACTCTCTCGCATTCCTTTTGTCATTGCCAGCCAATTTGTTTGGCATCACAAAATCTTTGGCCTATCTTGACGGAGAGAACGAGAGACGCAGAGAGAGTGAGAGAGTGTAAAGAAAGAGAGAGCGGCGAGACGGTGACAGAGAAAATGATGGCATATTCATAAAGAAATATTGAAGAGCAAGAGATCAAAAGCAAGGGAAAGCGAGAAAGCGACTTTAGGGGAAGCGAAAGAGTAAGAGAGAGAGAGAGAGAGAGAGAGAGAGAGAGAAAAAGAAAAAAAAAACAGAGAAAGAGAGAGAGAAAGTGAGAGTGAAAGGGAGAGAGAGAAAATGCAGCACTTCTCTGCAAATCACACGGTGTTTACTAGACAAGTCGCCACACTGTTTCCTTCTATTTTTCTTTTGAGAAGGTCGCGATGCTTCCTTCTCTCATCTCCTCTGCGCTCCTTTTCTCTCCTTGCCAGGCCTTCCTTTTCCATCTCTATCATACTCTTCCCTCTGCCTATTGGTCTCCCCCTCTCTCTTTATCTCCCTTTTCTCTCTCTCTCCTTTTTTCTCTCTCTCTCTCTCTCTCTCTCTCTCTTTCTGAGCGTCTGCATTTTCTGTAATTATTTGAGATGGCGACCGAAGCATAGTGAAAGGAAAGGAAAATATCAGAAAAAAATAAGATTGATTGAGGAGAATCAGTGGAAAGTGAAATCATGCAACTAACCCATGTATATTTGCCCTATCTTTCGTATACACTTCAACTCAGTTTTAGGTAAGTAAGTAAAGGAAATATTTCAGAGAGAAAAAAAAAGAATTTTTTCATGAAAATTCACATGACTGCCATTAATTAGACTTGCCAGTTTGCGTTGGCGGAACGTCATTGACTGTGATGGAGACGTGTGAAGTTTCAGCCGGAGTAGGCGAGTCTTTTCCCATTCTGAAACATCTCTTTTAAATTGTGGCAAAAAAGAGAAGAATTTAAAAAAAAAAGAATAAATGAATGGTCGATGCATGAGTCAGGAGAGGCAGAAGAGGAGCAGCCAAACCATGCACGCACTGATCCCCACCCAGCAAGGGATCATAAGGTAGAGAGAGAGAGAGATTGACCGCGAGAGAAGAGAGGACGAGACGAGCAGAGAAAGAGAGAGAGAATAGAGATTGGATGGCAGAGAAGAAAAGACAAGCGACAAGGGGATATGGTCAGCATTTGGCAAGAGATGCACAATGATTGTGGGACATAAGAAAGAGAGAGGAGAGAGAGAGAGAATCAAAGACAGCAAGAAATGGATGCGAGGAAAGAAAGTGTGGGCGAAGAGTGTTTAGAAGGAGCGGGAAACAGATGAGAGATGTGGGAGAGGTGTTGATTGCGCGATCAACACGTCCAACGAAAGATACTGGGTCAGATTATCCTTGGATCCATTATGAAGTAGGATCGGCTAGAGATAATGGTAAGTCGAGAGACAGAGAGAGAGAGAAAGAGAGAGAGAGAGGCCAGGAGTGTGAGAAATGAAGAAATGAAGACGTTGATAGAGAATGCAAATGATGCGATCATAGAATGTCAAAGCTAGCAGTCCAAGGGAATTGCAATAAAAAGAAGAAGAAGAATAACAGAAAGGAAGGGGAGGACTCCTGTTAAGTGTGTCCTTTTCGTGCATGTGATGCTTCTCTTTAAATGCCTTCAGAATCACGATGATATTCAAGCTCGTAAATAACGTTGCTGAATTAAACTATGTGAATAATATGAACTGCATGTATGTATAGAAAATATGTGCAAATTCAAAAAAAAGGAGGAAATATGGAGAAGGACAAGGAAAAAGAATATGTTTGATCGAAAGAGAGGGGAAGGTAGAAAGAAAGAGATAGAGCGGGAAATAGTTCGCGTACCGCTTTCTTCTGCGTGGTATGGAGAGACCAAGCCGAGGTTGGGCTCGACTTCTGATTATTGCCATCAGATAGGTCACACCGTTACAATCTCTCTCTCTGTCTCTCTCTCGCGCTCTCGCGCTCTCTCTCTCGCTCTCTCACTCTCTCGCTCTCTCTCTCTCTCTATGCGCATCATATGCAAATTTCCATAGCGAAGTCAAGCAAAGTGCAGATGGAGATCCTAAAAACATAAATTTTCATCCTTCCCGTGTATACAAGGTGCAATTTACATCTGTTAGAGGTGTATTAATGCTATTATGTTCTGAAGCAGATCCAGTTGGGTCATGTACAGTAGTTATGTCGGAATCACTTGAATCACTCATATCGTTGTAGTCATAACTGTCGTCTCGCATAGGTCGAATGAGCAAAATGACTACAATGAGGAGAATCATTATCAAAAGAACTGCAATCATTTTCCCTGCAAAGAAAAAAATCTCTCCTTCATGTATGTACATATATCAATTACGCATATCAATTTCAGTTTTCATTTTCCACATCATGTAATGTAATAGTAAAGGAAGTTAAGCATTTTACTACAAGTGATTCATTGTTGAGAAAAAAATATGTACTGTGTATTCAATCGAACAGTTGTAAGCGTGATCGGAATGGAATGGAAATGAAAATGGCATAAGGCTATATATGTAGAATATATGATGCCCAAACAGAAGAAATCATAAGATATGCGAAAAAAATGCTCAGAATAGTAGTCAATCGAAATAAACAATCGAAATGGAATGGAAATTGTGATGAGAGAAATCCGAAGAGAATAAAACTAAAACAGAACTTGGGATAAGAGGAAAAGAATTGAGTCACAATAAACGACGATTCTCAACAGGTACAGAGCATGCGATGATGCTTTTTGTTGCAAGCATTGCACCGTGCACTGAGGTGGGCAAGGGGGCACAGCTTTTTCTTTTTCAAATGACTAATTATGAATTTCCTTTAAAGGCTATTGCCTCCGTTTTCCTCATTCTGAAATGATAATAAAATTCTTACCGTTTTCGCTCTCACGGATTAGTTCAATATTTGATGTGTCAAGAATAAAGAACATCGTCTGGAAAAAAATCTAGGTCTGATGGTTCCGGGAAGGCCCAAAATGGGTACTAAAAAAGTACTACTTATGTTAACCTTTTTAGTTTTATTTTCCTCTCTCTCTCAATCGCTCTCTTTCACCATCTCTTCCTCTCACTCCCTTTCGCTCACCCTCTCTTCCTTTATCCCTCTCTCTCTATCCTTTCTCCACTCTCTTCTCTCTCTCTTTCTCTCCTCTCTCCACTCTCCAATCTCTCTCTCATAGTGTGTGTGATTGGCATTGTGTGATTGACCCAAACAGATAAAACAGAGTCCAAGGTCGTGGACTCGTGCACGTCTAGTAAGGTTGGACTTGCAGATCGTGCTGTTGGAGGATGCATGCGTATAAGACGCACAGAGTGCACAATGGCTGATACGAATTGTGATTCGGGAGTTAAACCGGGCTGACAGGATTTGCCGAAACATCATCCGTATGGAGTCTCTTAGGCAACTAAAATAAGATTAGAATAAAAATAGTTTTAGTAAAAGTATTACTATCTAACCTTGTTGAGTGCATCCCCCTTTCGCTTCAAGTCCTTCTTCTCCAGCTTCTTCAATTGGCCACTCTGAGGGTTGGTGTCTCCACATCACTTCCTTCTTTATCCGGTGCAAGAAGCCCTTGTCCATGTGAATCGTTGCCATCGCACGCATTTTGCCGGCGTTGACCTCATCGTCGACTTCTGTTTCAATTCTTCCCAGCTTTTTCCCAGCTGACGTCGCGTGTATGGCGACAGGATCAAAGTTGAGGTGGCATTTATGGCGACATGTCCTGAAAATTGCATAATGAGAGAGACATGTATGTATGTACATATATAGCAAGGGTGCCAGCATAGAATGGAGCAAAAGTGAACGACAAGGAAAAGCGTCAGTCTCATCCACTCCTCTCGGTATTCCCCCTTTCTCTTTCTCTCTCTCCCTCCCTCTCGCTTCTCCTCTTATTCAGTTCTCATCTTCCAAACGTGTCTGCGTCTCCTTCTTCATCCTTTTCTCTAGATCGTCTTCTCTCACGGATCTGATAAGTCGTCAAGCCGCCATTCAAGCTTCTGTACACTTTTGTTATACTGGCAGTCACTTCTAATTCTTTCTTTCTCCACCTACTCCCTCTTCATATCTCCCATTCTCTCACCCTTGCTCTGCTGTCTCCGTCTCTCTCTCTCTCTCTCTCTCTCTCTCTCTCTGTTACTCTTGCTCTGACAAGACGGTCGATTAATCTTACGTTGTGTCAATGGCATGTCGTCAGTCTTCTAAGTTTATCAATATACATATGTAGCTTAGGACTATCATTTACGATATTTAAATATGTAATATTGATATATTCTCTACTACGTCGGAGAAAAAAATTCTTCTGATTAGATATTCTCTAGTAGTAAGCACGTGAGAGGGAAATTGATTGCGAACTGGAGAAAGAGAGAGAGAGTGCCGTTGGGCATAAGGAAGCGGGGCGACGACCGCAGCGCGACTGCGTCGCGGCCCTCCTCCCCGCCGTATACATACTAGCTCTGATCTGCTGATTATTATGACCACTCAACTCATACTGACTTGTTGCAGCGTCTCCGTAATAAACTGTGCATACTTATTGCTTGTGAGCAAACTTTTTTTTATTAATAATGTACGGGTTACCACTAACCGTACAGTTCCATTCCTATCCTTATCGTTTCTTTCCGTACTTTTCCTTTTATTCTGTCCTTGTCGTGTCCAAACCTTTTATTGGATATTTATTATTTATTTATTTATTTAGGAGCAGCACCTCACCAATCCTTACCGTTAATCCAATGTCAAAGTATCAGAACTTGCTGGTGGGCGTGGTTAAACAGAGTGAGCGAGAGAGAGAGAGAGAGATAGGCCGATACACTGGGGGTCCATTGTTGAGTGTGCAATCTGTGGCATCTGATGCTCACTCCTTGGATGAGCAAGGACTCAAAGCGGCCACCCGGGCGCCTGAATTGGTCGCAGTAAGCTGAGTGATGCGCGTTAGCTTGTTGACAATATGCGCAAAATTGGACGGGCCATTCAAAAAGACTACTGTTGTCCTCTAACAACGTGGCAGTTGCACCATATGCAACCTCATATGCCGGGCAGCTCAAGTTTCTCATCAGCTGGTCACCGCTCTGTAAAACAGGATCTTCATACCAAATTAATAAGTAATAAAGATAGAAAAAGAGAAAAATACGTACGAATCCTTTTTCAGCAATCCACGTCGGCGAGGCGCAGCAAGCCAGTTCCTCATCAGTCTCGATCTCCTATCCACCATGGTCCAGCGAGTGGTAGCGGCAGCCGCCTTCGAAGACACCCTTGCTTCGGTTAAACTTCCGATTCGGACAGCTCCAGAACGGATCAAGATCCTTAATATTTCTTATTAAAAATTCTCCTTTAGATTTTATTTTTTTAATATTAAATAGCTGGTTCTTTTTGCGGTAACGCTTAGACTTTCCTGGGCAGAAGCAAGAGGGCCTCGGGGTACTACATATACATAATGCAAAAATTGAAATCTAAAGAAAAAGAAAACGGTAAAACTTAAAACAATACAAAAACATCAAACCTCCTTGATATCCTTCTTCGTCTTGCCACCCTTCCCTTTGCCGTCTTCGCTTGCCAGCTCTCCGTTCTTCTTTGGTTGATCTTTCTTCTTCCAGTCCACAGGTGGAGAGAGAGAGAGAGCGAATCCCTGCAAACAATAGACTTGTATACATTGAATAACAAGAAAAGAAAGAAAAAAGGAATCTAAAACTTAAAATAATAATAAAAAGTACGAAACTTCATTATCAACGATCCTAGCCTTCTTGGTATCGGGGGCTTAGTCTTGCCTTCTTCGCCTTTCACTGTTCCTTCGTTCCTCCTTCTTCTTCCTCTCCACGCCCCTTGTCTTCGCTACCTCGACAGGGGTAGGAGCGAATCCCTACAATTCATTGTGCGTTTAAATAAGATTTTGAGGGTGATTGCAAACCTGATCGATGTTTTCCTTCTCTCCTTCTCGTCTTTTCTTTGCATCGCCAGCCGCCTCATCAGTCTTAAGCCTCAGAAGCATTGTTCGGCTCATCGTCCTGTAGCACAGTGAAGATGTATTCATTTTAGAAAGTGGAGTGAAGAATGAAAAAGAAAAACTTACAAACAGGCCAAGATATCTTCGTTCGAGTCACTTCTTGAATTGAAAACCTGAAAAGAAGAAGACCTCTCAGTGCTATACGAATGAAAGTGACTAAATGAAGTCTTTCAGACGAGAAGTGCCTGAATACATTAGTTTTTTTTTGAATATCCCACAGTCGTCCCCGCGGATCTCGCCATCAGGATCAGTGCCGTGGGGTGGACAGTGCAAGCAACGCAATTTCTCTATGTGTCTCGCATGCTGTGCTTCTGTCTCATTCTCTCTCTCTCTCTCCCTCTCTCTCTCTCTCTCTCTCTCTCCCTCACGTTATTTCAACACCCGTTCACACATCGTCACTATGCCAGCGAGTCTGTTTCATTCTTTCTCTCTCTCTTTCACTCTCTCTATCTCTCTCTCTCTCTCTAAATATCTCTTTCCCTCCCTGTGAAGATATCAGCGGAAAAGGGACATGTACATTTCAAACCCTATTTCGATGAGTAAATGTTGCTCGTGACTTTCGAGCCTTCTCAATTTTAATAGCAAAAATGTCTAAATAAGATATTTATAAATTTGGTATTATTTAGTTCACAATACCTCGTGATTGCCTCTTATGAAGAATGCAGTGTATTGGGAGATGTCACCGACACATTGCAAAAAAAAAATTCAACCGGACATAAACTCAGGGGCATTGGACAGCTAATGTCTTTTATTTGGGCACTAACCCACATAGAAAAAAAAAACTTAGGAAAACCCTCCTTTAACACAACTAATTATTCATTATAGTAAACAAAATATTAAGACTCATTAAATGATTCTGTTACCTTCATATCAGGCGGATCGGGACGTGTCCACATCTCTTCCTCCTTCGTTATCCGATAGAAGAAGCTCATCAATGGGTTCCAGCGTCACGAATATGACCTGATATAAAAAGCATTGCACCATGTTTTGAATTAAATGAGATAAAAGGAACATTTGTAGTAAAAAGTGAAATGGTGATGTTGCTATTATAACACACCAACCGTTTTCTCATTGGAAGGAGGATGTTGAATCATGACGATGACAGCATCGCGATACCGTGAAGCTTAGTCTGTTTCAGTTGATGTCGCGTGTATGGCGGCGACACGATCAAAGTTGATGTCGCATTTATGGCGATAAAAGCTGAAAATTGAATAATACGAGATACATATGTATGTACATACTGAGGGTGGCAAACATAGAAGACTGTGAAAAGAGAATGACAATGAAAAGCGTTAGTCTCCTCCTCCCCCCTCCCCTCTTCGCTCTCTCGCCCTCTCTCTCTCTATCGCTTCTCCCCTTAAACAGTTCTCTTCTTCCTAACTTGTCTGCGTCTCCTTCTTCATCCTTTTCTCCAGATCGTCTTCTCTCACTGATCTGATAAGTCATCAAAAGCCATTCAAGCTTCTGTGCACTTTCGTTATAAAAAGCAGTCATCTCAAACTCTTTCTTTCTCCACCTTCTCCCTCTTTATCTCTCCCATTCTCTCTCACTCTATTGATTTGCTGTCTGTGTCGCGGCTCTCCTCCCCGTCGTATATGTACATATGTATGTACATATGTCGCTCTGATCGGCTGATTCTTCTGACCGCTGTCTTGTTGCTGTGTCTCCGTAATAAACTGTGCATATTTTCCTGTTATGTTACAGTTTGCCATCAACTTGTCGAGTTCGATATCGGTATGAGATTCATACGTTTTATCAACAATAGCTATTTATTTACATATAGAAGGACACAAAAAGGAATTCAATAGAATAGTGGGCTCCATTTGGCGTCAAGACAAGCTGCGTCAGGTGGTGTTGTGGAGGAACGTGTTATTTGAAGTGGAGGTACTTCTGTAAGTAATAGGATGAAAAACCTTTTTAACAAAGACTTTCTTGAAGGCATTCGAACAGGCGACGATGACTGGGCTGTCCAGCTCAGAGTTGTTGCCATGATGGTTGGTGGGCTGACATGTGTTGGTGCGGATCGTTGGGCCCTTCCTGCTCACGATAGCTCTCTCTTTGCATTTGGCTTTTGGCCGTCGAATTCAATGGGAAATCCATTGTTTGGCTTCCTAAAAAAATTTCTTGCACTTCTCCGACACTCGTCTCGGTTTGCATTATTAATGTATGAATAGAAATTCATAAGGATCTGTTCCATTTAACAGCAATAATTAAAGTGAATCAGCAATAAATATACAAACATTGAGGGTGTAGCACATTGTGAGGGCGAGCAACTCCGGAAGGCAATCTACAACTCCGGAGGGCGCGCTCCAACTCGGAGTGCCTGAGCAAGCGGTGAGCTTCTTTGAATTGGATACTTTAAAATGTTTATATCATAAAGAACAAACCCGATTGCCTTGATTATATTCTTGCAAGAGGAGCCAGAGGACGTTGAGCAGCTTCTCCCTTGCAGCGTATGGTGGAGGACGAACAAGCGCAATGATCTGTAATTGTGAATATCTACATACACATCTAGCGAACATAAACAAAATATGTACCTCGCTCTCGACTAGGCCTTTGCCGAGCTCCACTGCGCGCATGATGGGGCATCTGAAGCGCTCCGACAGCCACCTCTCTCCTACTTGAGTGTGAGACTCTGGACGGAAATCACCGTCGCCTCGATATGACTAGCGTGTCCTCATTGAAGAACTACGTTTAGTCTCGTTGAATTCATTGTCAACTTCTGTCTCATTTCGTCCCATCTCCCGGATGACGTCGCGTGTATGGCGACAGGATCCAAGTTGATTTCGCATTTATGGCGACAGGATCTGAAAATAGTTTAATGTCAGACATGTACATACATACATATGTACATATAGAGGATGCAAGCCTAGCAGTGTGCGAAAAGCGATTGAAGGAAAAGTGCTGGACTTTTCCTACGCTCTTCCCACCATTTCTCTCTCTTTCTCGCTTCTCCCTTTATTCAGTTCTCATCTTCCTTACTTGTCTTCTGCGCTTCCTTCTTAATCGTTTTCTCAGGATAGTCTCCTCTTCTGATCAGTCATCATGCCACACCCCCCTCCACCCTTCGCAAGTTCTGTGCACATACGGACGACAGTAATTTCGTTCTCAGTTTTTTTCTCCCTCCATCTTCTCCCTCTCTCTTCATCACTAACGTTCTCTCTCACCCGCTCTTTCCTCTCCCTCTCTCAGTCTCCATTGCCCTAGCAGTTGTGGAAAAGACATGTTTTATGTCGTCAAAGTTTGGTACTGTTTTTGTCGCTGTTTTTGAAAAAAAATTATGAAACATATATGTATGTACATATGAGCAGATTTAAAAAAGGATCGTAAGAACGATGTAGAGGGAAAAGGAAAGCGATAACGTTTGGCCGAAAGAGAGAGGGAGGGAGTGAGAGAGAAAGAGAGAGCGGGAGATAGTTCGTGTACCGCATTCCTCTGTGGAAAGACAAAGCCGAGGCTGGTTTCCCTGAGCTCGACTGCTGATTATTGTTTCTATCTCACCATCAGATGCGTCACACTGTTACATACTCTCTTTTTCTCTCTCTCTCTCTATGCTCATCATATGTAAATTTCGATAGCGAAGTCCAGCAACGTGCAGATGCAGATCCAAAAAAAACATAAATTTTCATCCTTCTCGATGCATGAAAAATTACACGCATGAAAAATTAGACGACACATGGGCCTGAGGCAGCAATACACTAATTCCATAAAGATAACACAAAATTGTCAATATGCAATTTTCAAGCACGAGTTTAATAAAAGATTATTTTTACTTCTTATTGAACGACATCTTATCTTATGCAATCATAATATTGTGGGGCAATTTACTATTTTCATTATCATTTTCATTTACGATGTAATTTCAATTGTATTGTATGTTTCAGTGCAAAATTGCAAAAACGTTTATTGGTCATTCAACTTCAAAATTTTGAGAAAATCAAAGTGAACATGTTTCAAATAATATCAAAACGAGCATTAAAACTTAGACGGCACAGAGTCTTGAGGTAGCAATACACTAGTACCATAAAGATAACACGCATAATTGTCTATGCACCATACATTACATCACACTTCATACTAAAAGTGATCATGATCACAAACATCCATGATCCTTCGTTCCGTTGCAAAAACACCTTGTCTCCCATCTTTCCAACCCACAAACCATGGAGAAGGAAGGTGTCTCAGCCTTGTCTACGACTCTGGAGGTGCGGAAGGAGTGGCGAATGGGGCCGAAAGAAGAAGCCGGCACGATCTCCGCCAGTGAGTTTCCACGTGCCTTGAGACTCGGCTACACCCGCTCCTCTTCCTTTTTTCCCGCTTCATCCCTTGTGAACGCGCTGATTGGAACTGGCTTCACACTGGTCACCGCAGGCTTCACTTCGTTCATCACACCATCCTTCTCCTCATATCTCAGACTGGCCTGGCGGGAGAAGTGATCCGCGAGGTTGTTCACCGTCGAGTTAGCTTCTTAATTGATCGGGATCATACATGATTAAGAAATAAAGGAGTCAAAACATAAATCCTAGTCCCAGTCTCCTAATCTTTTCCTAAAGAGCTGACGGTAATTTCATGATCGAAGAACTAAATGAACACTCTTACTGTTCTCGGTGAGAGAAGAGCCGAAACTGTTGACCATGCTGGAGGGGAATCTCATCGGGCGAGTCTGAAGCGAGAGAAGCGTTGCAGTTAAATTTGAACAAAGGCAAGAGCAGCACGAGCTGAGCCGGCCCTTGCACATCCTTCTTACATCTTGGAAGTTTCTTTCTGGTGAGAGACAAGAGTCCGACGTGTAGGGAACGACGCGAGGAGCACGTGGAGTTGTGGTTTTGATGGCGGCGACGCTGGAGACACCAGAGCAGACGCCTATAATCAGACATGCAACCCTTGGCCCACACATATTGGAGAATAGGATGTAACATCCCTGAAGTGTTCCTAGAATGATAAATGACCCCATGAAAAGTAAAGTTGTGGTAAGATGGCCCATGCATGTGATCCGACTGATTCCTCCTGAGTGCTTCTCCAACGGACGACCAATGGGACGCGTTCCGGTCACAGAATGAGTATCCGTGGCAGTGTGTCAGGGCCCGCCGCTTTCCGCCTGGATGTTCAAGGCGCTTCAAGTTGCCAAGGTGAGCACTCTCTCTCTATCTCCCCCTTCTCTATCCTTCTCCTTCTCTTCAATAAAACCACTCTATCCATCTACAATTTTCTGCTTCGATTCCTATGTTTCGATTCCTCTTAGTCCATCTGCTCCTCTCACTTGTCACACACTCTCTCCTGATTGGCGGCACTCTCTTCTCTCGCCTCGCAGTTGTCCTTCTTGCCGGAATGTCCTTCCTGCCAGCCATCAGCATAAAGCTAACTATGAACGGCAGTATGATCTGGAAGGTATTTTGGAGTGATAAGGTGAGCTGCCAAGTTGTTTGAAGAAGATAACATATGAGTTGTGTAGGATAGAGTGAACGAGCGAGAGAGAGAGAGAGAGAGGGAGAGATGAATGTTGCAATTCGCCTTGTTCTTTCCTCCACTCGACTGATAGTTGGCATGGCTCTATCCTTGAACACGCCCTTCACTCCACAGCCGATCTGTCTTTGATGGAATTGGAGTCGCTATGAGTTACAAGTAGACAGTCGAAGAAGCTGTTATTCGGCTTCTAGAGCTTTATCCGGCGTGTTTTTGAAGGGATATTTGAAATAGACTTAGATACGAGAGGTTGCGTAACCTGAATTGACCCCCCCCCCCTCTCCTTTCTTTAACTGAAGTGTGTTTATTAACATATCTATCTAAAGAGCTTACAAGTGCGCGCTTTGGCTGAAGAGTGAGCAGTGTGATGAGTGGGTGAGTTGTGAGAATAGGTGTCTATGGTAGAACTGGTAAATAATTAATTTTTATTCTCGAGTCGATGCCCGATGTTTGCAATGGCCTCTAAACATCTTTGAGCACTCGCTCTACAAGAATGTTCGTTTCTTTTATTTTCCTTTCTGAAAAGGAGAGAGTGAGAGCAGGAGAGAGACAGAGAACAGAGAGAGCGTGAGAACACGAAAGACAGAGAGAGAGAGGGATATAGATGTGCAGGTGACGGCCTTTGTAGTGGACTCTTCTCGGATGGTGTTGTGCAACGCGACTCGGGCCATCCTCTACATTGCACTTTGCGTCCTTACCGACTCTGCCATACAACTCGCCTATGCCAAGGTAGAGGAACATTTCTTTCAATTTAATTAATAAATTAATAATATTTTTTTTCTAAAGCATTTCCTTGTGATTCGTTCAATCATCTACTCCCGTGTGAGTGTGATGAGTGCTGTTCTTTTGGCGCCTTGATTCAAGGCATCATGGAGAGTCTCGTTCTGGTCTTGCCATCATTTCACTTCACTTTTCTTTCCTGTCCTCTCTTCTTTCTCCATTAACAGGTGTCCTTGCGCCCACTTCTCTCTTCATCGTTGTTATGCTTTTGATCTTTCCTTTCGCTGCGGTTATCCATCCACAGGTGGGAGGATAAGGAGGAAATGGAGATAGGGTATTAAGTAGGAAAAGTCCTCATCCTCTCCCTCTACTCCCTCATCAACCTCAACGTCATCAAGTGGTGCACTCGCGAAGCAGCCACGAAAGCTACTTTGCAAGTCGATGACCTAGTAACACTCGATTTGTACTACGGTATTTATAACTATCGAAACTGCCACTCCCATCAAAAGAAAAAGGGTATTCCGAGGGTCCCCAAAGATGGGTCTTTTGGGCACCGAAGGGACCGCCTTCGATGTCCGTCTCCCGCTGACAAAACGTACATAGTCGTCATCGATGTAGACTCCAAGTTAGACCACTTTGTCATTGTTTTGCTGCTAACAACAACCTAGCATGGCTCAGTGATGACTCGAAAATACTTACATATACCGATGTCATCTCATCATTCACCATTTAAAGCTATGAATGTTCCGAGTTATTTCCTCTTGCCGTATGTATGCAATCAAAAGTAATAAAGTAACTCTTCTCTGCTCGATCTCCTTGTATTTATCTCGTTCTTTCTCACTCTACAGTCGCTAATTATCCCTCTCTCCTCGCCTTGTGTGTGCCCTCTTTGCGGTAGAGCTCATGTCTCTATTTACTGGCCTGCCTCTCCATTCTCTTTTGCTGCCTAGTAGTCTTTCTAAGCCTCTACATACATCAGACCCATCAATGTCTTCTCCCGTATTGTTTTTTTTGTCAACTCTCATCTGTCGTCTTTCTTTTTAGATGAAGTGGTCCATCCAACACATTGGAATGGTCGCTTAAGGTAAGCTCAGCCAGGAATCCATAAGATAAGATGTCCAAATTTGGCTGGAAGAGTGTGAACGGGGGGACGAACGGAGAGAGGGAGCGGGAACAGGGAGACGGGGAAGTAAGAGAGAGAGATAGAGAGAGAGAGAGAGAGAGAGAGAGTAAGGGAGAGAGAGCGAGAGTCTTTCCCTGTTCGATCTGATTCTCTAACTCGACGCAAGTACTTTTCTCACTCTATGATCCGTATCCTTCTCTCCTCGCCTTCCTTGTGCACTCTTTGCCTCAGGAAGGCTATTGAGTCCGTCTGGTTCAACTCGCTAATCATTCAGTCTCTCTCTCTCTCTCTCTCTCTCTCTCTCTATCTCACTCGCTTTTTTCTTCGCATGCTTGCTTGTTTGCTGCTTCGCTCTACTAGTAATTCTGTAATGCTATTGGAGGTTCTGTATTAAAGGAGGACTCGTGCGAATAATTAATATATCGTTTTAATGCATGTATCAGCTCCTCTTTTCGTAAAATATAGAAAGTTTGAACGATTTTCTTGATATCCTTTCAGAGTTATAGTCATGTTAAATCTCACGGGTAGAGAATTACCTACTGTAGTACAATACTATTTCGCATGCTCTCTCCGGCCTAGAAAATGTGAGATTGTATAGTTGCGCTACAGAACGTCCAGTAGCGCAAGAGAAAATAATTTTTCCCCGGATGACTCCTTTAATGAACAACTAATAGAGAAAATATTGGAAAAAAAAACTACTGTCGAAGCTTAACCTGCATGTTGTTTGAGGATTTGTATTTAATATAACTATTTTCTTTCTTTCACGTGGAGTCAACGTAGATGAAATGTCACGGGAGAAAAAATCACAAACATTTTCTTGATTCAAAGGTTGATTTCTTAGCAAACCAAAAATGTTGTTCATTTCAAAAATTAGCTTTTTTTTCGTTCCTATAAATATGCAAAATCAATTCTTTAGTTTTAGTTAAGTTTCACTTGTCATTATGCGAGCCAATGAGGCGGTCAATTTTAGGCGAACAAATAGTTTCTCCCAAAAATATTTCATTCGAGCTGTAGAGAGGGGAATATGCGGGTTGGTGCTTGAGGTGTATCTTGCATGGATTGTTGGCTACTGATTGGCCATAGGGGTTGCTTTCTGTTGCTTCCGCTTCTTGTAGTACAAGAAGTAAAAGGCGGCAACCATTCCCACTGCAAAATAAATCTGCTCCGTTCATTTCATGGAAATTCCATAGGTTCCATCAGCTTCTGAATCCTCTAAGAATGCTGTCAATTTCTGACTAATGCAGATGCAGCAGAAGAAGAGGCCCAACAGAGCGGCGAGCTCCTCCTCACCCTCCATCGAGCCCTGTGATATACATACATATAAGGGATTGATATTGATGTCTTAATAATAAAAAAGATATAATTCAATGTTTTGTTAAGAATGCTCCGATTTTTGGTCGGCTATCTATGTAGTAGGATTGAAGAGAGCATAGTGATATTTACAAACATCAGCCGTCGCTAGCTCCGGCTTCTCCGTCGTCGTCGTCGTCGTCGTCGTCGTCGTCGTCGTCGTGGTGGTGGTTGTAGTGGTGGTTGCTCTCTCGTTCTTCTCTTCTCCTCCACCATCCGGCGCGTCGGCTTTGGGATAGACTACCCCGTTCACAATCTTGCCAACAATCTTGCCAGCCGCATCGACAACGTTGTCAAAGGCATCGACAGATGCGCCACCGGCATTCTTGATCGCTTCCTGGACAGCGGGGGCCGCTGCCTTTATGAGATCTTCGAACTTCTTTTTCTGCTCAGCAATCAAATCCGTCAATATCCCCATGATTGCAGAGCGGATGTAAGAGAGTCGAGAGAAAGGGGGAGGAAGAGAGTGAGAGCAGATGAGAAATGATCTCGTCGACTGTAAAGCAAGGATGTACGAGAAAATGTCAAGAATCTACTTTTTATAGACCTAATTTTAATTATACTTTTGAATATCTGAAAGAACTACATATCCAAAAAAATTGGACTGCACTTGACATCTAAAATTTTTTATGCATAGGTATTCGCAGAACTATATGCATGACTCTTTTAAATCTAGCAAATATTCATATAAAACGACGTAATATTCTCAATTTTTTAATGCTAAAATATTGCTCTAGCGAATCTGCTTGCATATCAGAAGAAATATTCTCAATTTTCTCCTTTTCTTCAGACTATCTCTCGACCTTCTCAAGGTGCAAATAAAGTACTTGCGCTTGTGCGAGTATGAGAGAACGCAACGGACATATAGTTCCGTTTACAATGTGATTTTTTATATCAGGAAAGTAAGTATGAGATTTTTATTCTTTATTAGTCACTAATTCCATCTGTTCTGTGAAGTCCTCCTATTTCACACTCTCTCTCGACCGAGCGACAGACAACTTTAATTTAAACTGGTTCTCTAGCGCCACTGTAGAATTATTCGTTGGATACTTCCTTTAAGGTATGCTTGATCATGTTTTATCTTGTCTTAATTATAATGCCGTTGTTAAAACCAAATCTTCATTATATTTTTGAATGTGCCATAAATCGTTGTACTTGATATTCATTTTTTTTTATTGGTGTTGGAAATATGTTATCTGATGTATAGATGTAGATACAACATGATATTCTGGGTTTATCTTTAAAAAAATGATATTGCAATAATTATTGTGACGTGAGAGAAGGCACCACGCGGATTGCTCGGATCGTCTCCACGATGCCCAAAAGAGGACACCTTGGTAGACGATCTATGTCGCGGAATAGAGCCTTCCGACCCACCATGTTTCGGATTGAAGCCATTTCCGGGGTAGAAACTGGTATTCTTGACTCTTGATAACTGTGAGGTCAGAATTAATTGACCAGTTTCAACTGTGAGAAATGAAAAGAATGAAATGGGTTTCAACACATAAAACTCAGAGGACACAAACTCAATTAGGATTTATTATCCAGTGAGAAGAAGAGAAGGCAGAGTGATAGAGAGAGGGAGAGAGAGAAGGAGAAAGACAGAGAGACGATATAAACAACTAAGAATGAAATAAGACTGAGAGAAGTAAGGAAATGTAGCTAAGAAAAGAATTGAGCCTGATAGTGGCGAAGGAGAGAGAGGAGAGAAGAGAAGAGAACCGCCCGCACACGAGTAGACGAGAAGCGAGGAATGAATGGAGAGAATAGAAGAAAATGAAAGTAGACCAAATTATAGAATCATCTAATTAAGGAAGGAAATACAGATGAAGTGCAAATAAAGGAAATTTCCAATTCAAATGAAATCAATAACAATTCGAACAATTAGGATTAAATTAGAATTATTGTATTAATTAACGAATTGGAATAATGTATATAGTTTTGAAATCGGAATAATTATGATATTCATATGTCAAAATGACAATAGAAATATAGTGAAATACCATTAAGGATGGAATAGACATCGTGAATGACCCTCAAGATTAATGATCCCTTAGAGTAGATCCAGTCTTCGACGCATGATTATTAACACGATGCCGACTTCTTCTCCATTTCCATATTTTGATTCCATTGTACATCATACTGTATTTCTTCATTTGATCCTAGTGCACTAACAAAACTTTCCTCTCGTACTTGATATTGACAATTTCCTAACGGTAAATTATGAAATAATGCAAAAAGCCATTAAAAAAATTATCATAATATGTTATTGCCTTCTATGGTGCATGCGAGAATCGCCATCAAGGAAGCAAGTATCAATAAAAAAAAGAAGTTAGGGCATGAGAAAAATAAGAAACAGAGGAGATGACTGATTGTGAGAGATGGGGCGAGATGGAGAGAGAAAATAACATGGAGGTGGGAAAAGAGGAAAATATTGACAAAGAAAGAGAGAGAGGCAGAGAGGAGAGAGAGAGAGTTGAGAAATACATGTCAGCACGGAGAGAATGGATCGAATCAGCTAAACAGTTAGGGAGAGAAATAAAATCAAAGGGAGAAAAGAAATGGAGATAGAAGGAGCGAGAGAGAAGGGAAGTGAGTCAGAGTTGCGAAGCATCTAAAAAAAACCCAACAAGGGAAACATTGACAATGGACGAAGCGACCTGAAAGAGAGAGAGAAAGCGGGCATTTTTCTTAAAGTCTTTGCTTATGAATGTAAATTGTATGGTCTGATTTTCTTCCTCTTTTGTTCCAGATTTATCTGCAGCTGTCGCCATATACGCGGCTCCCTATAACTCCTCTCATCGCCCTAAACGCGATTTGACATCCACTTACATATTTTCTATCAAAATCCCGTCACATAAAGGCAAGCCAAACTCTTATAATTCTTCAAAAGATATTTTCATGACGTTGCACTTACCCCGATTAATAGAAGCTCACTGAAGGGGATAGGACTGAGGAAAATGGAACGAGTGAAGCAATTTGATGAGCGCGAAGTACACTAACAAAGCAGCCTCATACTGCTTACAATACTCATTGAATAATTCTGGATTGTATTTATGTTTGTATGTATATGAAAGCCGTATTGAATGGTGTTCATTTGTTTTACAATCTATTTATTTTTATCCAAAGACCACTTTTTTAAAGATCGCATGTCAGCGAAAAATTCCATGTCTTTTTTTCAGGTAAGCATTTTTCAAACCAACCGTTCGAGCCCAGGTCGAATAGCTTCCCACGAATGCAGCCCGTGCTCGAATACGACATGCAACAAGGCGTCTGAATGATTGGTGAATATTATCTTCATTTTTTTTTTAAGTTCTAATTAACTTTTTTAAAATTACTTTTTTATTTTCAGTGGCGTCGCATCTGTGAAGGCCGTAATCATGCCCGTACTTTGGATGAATGAAACGGGCGACCCTGATTCGGAGACTGACCAGCCGTGCCATTATAATTGGCCATGAACAGCTAATGGAGGCAGTCCAGAATGAGATAAATAGTACATGCTCCTTTATTATTCTACTCATTCTCCACTTTGCAAGTTGTTTGGTAAACTTCTTTTATGCGTATCTCATCCATATAAATATAGTAGTATGTCAAAATGCCGCCCCACGAGAACCTTTTTTTCAAAAACTACAAAAAAAAGCAAGAGGAGAGGGATGCCGCCGAGATTCACAACTTTAAATAGCGCATCATATGCAAGTGATTTTTGTGTGAGTTTAAACGGCCCCTTTCATATTACATTGTCCAGAGGCGACAGCCAGTCCTGCCCGATCCCAGCAGTCGGTTAGGAGGGCACGGAGAGCAATTCGATCTTCTATTTCTCTGTGTGGCGGTCTGTACTCGCGCTACTGCTTCCGTCTTCGGTTTCTTTTTTGAAATTATTAAAAAAAATTATATGTATAATCAATTTGATTAATTAATAATCGTGCTTCTTTGAGATGTTAAGCAAAGGCGCGCTTTCGGTATTCATCGCCTTCGTGACTCTGGCGTTATTAATAAAAATTCATTACATCAAAAATAATTTGGTGCGACCACACTTGCATTGAAAAAAAAATCGTGACACAGTATCATCCCCATTCGTAAGATTGGATTTCTGTTAAATGAACTTGCTAAAGCCCGTCTACCTATTGCTGATAAACTTGTGAAATATGACACAGAATAATTAGCCTACATTTAAATTTTTAAACAATTGAAATGATTCATTTCTATTGTACCTAGTACGCATGTATGAATGCAACATACGAAATTACGGGAGTAGTGAGGAGATATGTAGATGGAAGAAGCGAGAAGCACTAAGGAGAAAGAGAGAGGATAGAGATATCTATATATGTATGTACATATGTATATACATGTGTATATATTTATATATTTATTTATTTATTCATGCATCGTTAAAAGATGTGACAGCACAAACAAGTGAAAATAGTACCGCGTCTTGCTACCAGTGCAGACTAATGAAAGAGGGGGGGGAGGATGGCTAGCAATCCTGAACCACCTGGCATCACAGCGTTTTACGAAGTATGGAGCTTCGCGGGTTGCTTTGTTGACCCGCAACTTTCGTGTTGGGAGCCTTCTCTTTATTTGGAATGGCTCATTTTGAAAACCGCAACGCGTAGTTAACGCGTTGCGGTCTAAAAAAATGGTTGCGAGGGTGGTTCACCCGGTCAGCAATTCGAGGCGTTTAAGAGGAGGGTTTTCCTGTGATAGGTTTTGTTTGTGATTGGTTTAACTTGAACTTGTTTTATCCATTTTCAGCCTTCCTCGCCACTCTCTCCGTGATGCCTGGCCCCGAGGAGACGTCGACAGGAAACACTCGCGAGAGCATGGAGTTGGTTCTATTTACATTCACAAGTAGTTCGTGGAACATTATTTAGTTTTCACTGATTGATTTCAATGTTTCCCACTTAGAGTCACAATCACCAACCAGCACGCGATCGAGAATGCACCGACTCCGTCAACGACAGAAAGGTCCCAACTTCTTTTTTTTCTCCAAATTCTATTTCTCAAATTGTTTTCATGATGCAGGAATTTGTATTTCAGCCCAAGGGAGGCGGAAGCGCCCCCAGGAAGTCTCCACGCGCCAGGAGAACAGGTTTGGCGTTAAAGTAAAGCGATATTATTAGCCTTTTGTTGTTGTTTAATTGTTTATCTACATCTTTAAAGGATGTGACGACACAATGATATCAAAATGAGGACAAATGTTAATTCAGTCCTAGCAGCAAAAGAGGGGGAGGGGGAGGGATACAGTAGCCACGGTGGTCCTCTGCTCGGGTGAAGCGTAACCCGGATATGGGGTGGATCAGGTCCCAAGGGCTGGCAAGGCCCATTACCAGTGTGCACTGAGGAGGGTGCATCTCAGAGGAACCACCGCACTTGCTGAATGGGGAGAGTGGAAGGGGACTGGGGAGATAAGGCAGTGCTGCTGCAATTAAAACATATAGGTAATAAATAGTGAATAGTAATAGTAATGATTTGGATAAGATAATTCAATGACCATGTAACTACAGATGAGGATATTCAACCTTAAGTATAGAAAGAGGGGGCAAATTGTGAAGCTCACGTTTAAAAGACTCAATGTTCCGACATGAAAGAATAGAACCTGGCAATTGACAATACCACCTAGCAACTCTGACACTGAACGAATTACGACGAAGATCTAAATTGCACTTCGGCAGATGAAAGTTAAAACTAGAAACGCGTCCATTGCAAGGTTTAAATGTGACAAATTTACTAATTCGCAGATCAACTAAGCCAAGAAGCAACTTGTGGAAGTAAATAAGGTCAATTCTTACTCGTTGAAGAAGTAGACAAGGGAGTGAATATGAGGAAAGTCTATCATTATAGGATGGAATAGCCGAGTGAGGAACATATATAGATTCAGTAGAGCAACGAATAAATAGAAGACGAGTAAAGACATGCTGAATATGTTCAATCTTACGGATGAGAGCCTTCTTCTGAGGTGACCATACAATCGATGAAAATGAAATCAAAGGAATAACATATGTTTTGTAACAAATTATATAAATCTCAGGAGATCTTGATCTCAATAGGCGGAAAAAGGCATATACAAGGCTAAGACTTCTCCTAGCAATAGATTCAATATGGGCTGAAAACGAGAGAGACGAGTCAACAAGAATTCCAAGATCACGGACAGGAGAAGAAAAGACAGAAAAGAGAATGTTGGATGAGATCAGGTAGGGTAGATGGGGATTGTTTTTGCCAAGATGTAAGACACCACACTTTTGGTGGGCGATTGTTAACTGCCAGTTTTTGCAGTATTCATCTAGTAAAAGGGCTGCACGCGAAAGTTGCTGGTGGGCCGGGTTGTAAGTTTTTGTTGAAAAGTCTGTATATAGTTTTATGTCATCTGCGAAAAATGAGGGTTTGACGAGGGAAAGGGATGCCAAAAGAGAGGGAATTTCCGAAATGTAGATGTTAAACAGTAGCGGAGACACCTTGTGGAACTCCGCTGAAAGAAACTCGAGGCGTAGAAAGTGCATTGTTAGCCTTAACGCGAAAAGTTCTATCCGACAAAAAGGACGAAAGCCAAGACAAAACGTTGCCTCCAAAGCCGTAAGCAGACAGTTTTAGCAAGAGTTTATTATGTGAGATCGTATCAAAAGCTTTGGCAAAGTCATAGTACAGAATATCACAGCTTTTCCTTGAGTCAATGGCACGTATCCAGTCATTAGTTGCTGCAAGCATATTCGACTCAACAGATCGACGTGCGCGGAACCCATGCTGGTTTTCAGGAATAATATTGTTGAGATCACACCACCAGAGAAGCTTGGGACGGATGCATCGTTCTAGAACTTTAATAGGAGCGGGCGAGATAGTAATTGGTCTATAATGGCTGACTTCAGAGGGAGACGAGATCTTATTAATGGGAACAACAATTCCTTGCTTCCATAAAGATGGAACCTGGCCGAGGGATAGCGAAAAATTGAAGAGGAAACTGAGCGGTTCAGCCAAAGACTGTGCACACTTGCGGTAAACTATTTGGGGAATATTCTCAGAAGTAAGCGAGAGAGACGGTTTAAGACGTTTTAAGTGCTTAAGAACGGTTTGGGGCATTATGACTATATCGGACAAAGTATGAGAGGTCGTGCAGTGAGGCGAAAATGGGGGCTGGATACCATTGTCATGCACGAAAACAGATGAAAAATAATCTGCAAACGCTTCTACCTTAGCCGAGTCGCCTATGCAGATATTACCATTTGCGTTCCGCAGAGTAGAAATAATCACTTTCGGTTTAGTGCGAGAACCAATAAAGCGGAAAAGGTCCTTGCGCGACTTCAAAAGGCGAGTTTCTCGGTTTCGATTAAATTTGTCTATTTCTTTGGTAATGCGAGTGCATACTCTTTTGTATTCAATGCGAACTGGGTGGCAGTGCAGTTTATCATACAGAGCAGACTTGTGAGCGAGTAGCGACTTTATATGCAATGGGTATGCCTCACGCGGCAGGCGACGGCGATAATAAGGCGTGAACTTGAATAAAAATGCAGAAAGCACAGCAAGGAAGCGTTCGTGCATATCGTCAATTGAAGAAAAGCCATCAAAAACGCTATTCCAAGACACGTCAGCCAAACTACTATTCAGAGAGAGGAAATCAGTTTTAGAAAAATCATGAGCGGGACAAGTAGCAGGCGGGTGTGATTCCGTAGAAATTGTGAAATTTACAGAAGAATGGTCGGAAGTTGAGAAAGGTGAAGAAATAGAACAGTTAACTACAGAGTCAGAAGGCGCGATTATAACATCAAGATAATTACTGCCGTGGGTAGGAGAGTGCACATGCTGGACATAATGAAAATCAGAACAAAGGTCATGAAGAAGCTTAGCCTGGGCGGATGGAGATGAATTAGATCCCCAATCAACATGCAAATTAAAATCACCAGCAATGATACATGAATATGGAACAGAGAGCAGATTAGTGAGTGTATCAAACAGCTTGGCATTTTGATCAGCATTGGTATTTGGAGGGCGATAGCCTGTTATGATGCGAGTGCGAGAAGAGTCAATTGGCGAGCTGATATCAATGCAAACAATATCACAAATGGAGCGGGAATCTACAGGAACGCGTGAAGCATCTATGCGTAAACTACATAAGACAGCTACCCCTCCACCGCGGCGAGCTTTTCTATCAGAGCGAAAGACGGTGAATTGAGAATCAGCGACTAATTCAGAATCAGCTATATTTTCATTGAGCCAGGTTTCGGTGATTAAGACAAGATCGGGCTTAGAGAGAGCAAGGAAAGCGTGCAATTCGTGCAATTTATTCTTAAGAGAGCGAGCATTAAAGAGAGCAGCAGAAATGAGACTGGGTCCTAGGAGGTGCCGTTTCCCATTGACAAGTCAGAGCCAGCAGTGTTCTGGGACGCAGGGAGGGCCGCAGGCACCGTAAGGCGCTGTCGCCCGGCGATCTCAGAGCTGACCCAAAGCTCGTCCCGGTATAGCACCCAGTTTCTCTGCGGCTCGACGCGGCGAAGGTGAACAAGCTGAGAGCGCAGCTGTCGCCAACGCACACGCTCGTCAGGTGTCATCGACTTGCGAATGTAAACGCCTTTGAACTGTGCAATATTCTTCAAAGAAGAAGCTGCCTTCAGGCACCTCAGTTGGTGTCCACTCGTGGGCAGGATGCACTTGATCAGTCTGGGACGCGTATCATCGCGCCGGCCCATCCTATAAACAGTTTGGGCGCGACACTCGACACCCAGCTGGGCCAACATCGAATTCACACCTTCCTCGTCAGCACTCAATTTAGCGGGCAGAGACTCAGCGGTCGGTTCGGCCATGCCAACAATCACAATCGATCGGGCACGAACCTTGGCCTCATCTGCCTCTACTGCCGCATTGGCCTGAGAGACGGGAACGGCACCAAAGGGAGCGCCAGAAACAGAAGAAGAAGCGGCAACGCGAGAAGCCCAAGTGGGCGAGGAAGAAGGCGCAGAGGTGAGCTTGGAGAAATGCTCCAGAGAGGAAGCGAGCAGAGACATCATGGTAGACAAGACAGTCCAAGTGGCTTCAGGAATCCCCTCCGGTGTCTCTCCCGTGGCGATGCGCATTGCATCAACCACCAACTTCTCCACATTGGACGAGGGAGAGAGCACCAAAGGGGCCGTCGGCTTGCGCTTGTTGGTCATGATTCAAGAGTTAGAAAAGAAGAAAAGAAGAGAGAGCGAAAATATGGGTCACCGCACAAGAGCGGGCAGCGAGGGGAGGAAAGATGACTTTTTGCAGGTCGTTTCGACCACCGCGCTATGCTCGTCCGGCGCCGCCCACTTCCTGGCAACGGCAGAGCAGGTATTAATTAACTGTTACTCTTCTGCTATTACTGCTCCACAACTTCAACAAAACTTTGATGCTTTGATACTCTATTTCTTGCCAGTGGGCTTCAATGTGCCAGATGTGAATAGTACTATTTTCGTTTTGTTTGGAAGTAGTTTCGCAACGTACTTGTCTCCTTTAAGCTCGAATCCGGTGGCAGCCCTTGTGAGCGGCAGCTTCGCCGGCAATGTCATCGTGAACGTCACCAACAACCACAACATCCGTGGAGGAGGGAGAGGTGGCCGAGGAGGAAGAGGTGGCCGAGGAGGGAGAGGTGGCCAAAGGAGGATTCTGGAAGAAGACCCATAGGATCAAAAGGGGCATCCAGCCACGCCCCCCTCTGCGCCGCTTGGAGGATGGGAATGGCAATAAGGAAAGGGAAGCCTAGAAAAAGTCCCTCTTATTAGGTTGCTCCTGCCACAGCCTTTCTGTTTTCTTTAGTTATGGCATTCAATTAATGAATTTTGTCATTATTTCGATTTCTATTGATTGTTCTTGGAATCAGCAAGCTATTTGGCCGATTACTGAAAATTTTTATTTCGAAAATTTTGTGGCAGGAGTAGCCAAATGTTGCTAGAAGTATAATTGTTTTTGAGAGATCTCCTGTTAGCATATATAGGCCTATTTTACCCTAAGTTATTTCCCTTTTACGTGTCTCGCGGTGCAGTGCTTTCTCTGGCGTTCGCTCACACATTTTAGAAGATAATTATCGCCTGTTATAATTGAAAAAATTATGTGATTCTAATATGTAAAATTATCATGCCTTGTTCATGTCAGTTTTAGTCCCTTTCCCTGCCCAGCTTTCCCCTTTCATTTATTCATCGTTTCCATTCCAGGTTGTAAAATGTTAAGATGTTCCCTTATGTGATGATTGTTGTTCTGAAAAAAGTTCCCTCGTCGTCTCCACTTCCGATTGAAAAATGTTTTGATTTCCCCTTGTTTTGACGTTGTTTAAATGATTTCTGTGGTGATAAAATAAGTTACCAGTCCATTTACAAGTGCATTGATGTGTTCTTTTAAAATGAACGGCTTTGTTTCCCAAAAGAGTATCTGCATTCAAAATGCCAAAGTAAAAGTTTTCCAGCGAACGAATCATTTTCCGATTACTGAAGCGGATTGAAGTCTCCGAACGACAAAGGGTTTGCCTCAGTTTTTTAATCTTTCGTTATCACTTTTTTTAACCTATTTTCAGTCGGTTTATACACTAATTTTGGATTTTTTTTTATTATTGGGTTTAATCATAATATATTCCATTTCTTAGGCTATGGCGGACCCGCCAGAAGTGTCGAAGGACTCGCCTGGAGGTGCGAAGGACATGCCGAGTTCGTCACAGGTCAGGCTGTTTAATTATATATCTCTCAATTTTTATTTCTTTATATTGGACTTATTTCTCAATGTTGGACTTATTATAATATTGGACTTATTTATTAATATTGGACTTATTTCTTAATATTGAAATTATCATAATATTGGGCTTTTTCTTAATATTATATTTAATCATAGTATTTTCTTTTTTCTAGACTCTAACGGACTCGCCAGGAGTCTCGAGACGTATAGTTGAGGGACTGGAAATTAGGATTGTGAGACAAAGGGTCTGTCCCTGGGGGAGACCCAAGAAAGCCCCTGTTCGGCCGCCATGCGCGCCTTTGAGCCAGCCATGTGCGCCAAGTAGTCACCTTAGTGCGCCTGGAAGGCAGCCAGGTTGGTTGAGTGCGCCACAATGGCAGCCAAACTTCCAAACATCGTTTGGTCAGCCGCGGTTGCCGAAACCCCACCTTGCTGCCTCTGAGCCGCTTGGGCGATACAGTATTCCTGTTCTGCCCGCGCCGCTAAGGCAACCTAGCACTGCCCCTCAGCGTGTCCCACCGAGAGAGACAGTCGTGGATGTTGAACTACGAGAGTGTAAAGAGCGGAATGCTGTAATTATTGGGCAATTGGCAGATCAAGAAGCTTCATTTCGATCGCAGATTGCTCTTCAAGCGCGATACATAGGTGCTCTAAATGGGCTGCTAGAAAAGGAGAAGCAAAGTAAGCGAGAGATGCTCAGGGCACAACGCCAAAAGCTCAGTGCATACTGTATGGAGTTTCGAAAGCCTTTGAAAGAACTCTCTGCATGCCAAGCGCGTACTAGGATAGCATTCCTGGCATCTCAAGTCAATCGTTCCATTTCTGGTGACAAAGGGAATGGTTGTACTCCAAAGCAGACTCGAGAACTGCTGCGAATGATCTTTTGTCGGATGCACCCAAAATCGTTCTTCGTTGGCTATGCTTCCGTTAGTGCGCAGCTCAAAGTTGCCAAGAGGTTCAAACTTGGCTGCCGATCCTTGTTCGCAGTCAACGCTTTGATAAGAAAATGTGGTGGTGGAGCCGCTGCGTCTCATTCTGTGCTGGCCGCCGATCGGGAAGAGAGGCAAAAGATTGAGCGGTATTTCACACTGGACTCTCAGCCTTTGGTAGTGAAAAGTACCGCTCCTCCAGAAGAATGTGCAATTGTGAGTACGGTAGATACTCCCGCTTTTATTGACCATATTGTGAAGAGAGTTGGCCTGAAGCAGAACTATCTTCCTGGCCAGTTTGCTAGAGAAGTTTGGGTTGGGGTGGCTGTAGACCGAGGTGGCAAACACAGCAAAATGGGAGTGACTGTCATCAATTCTGGACTTGCCAACTCTCCCAACTCTTTCTTTCCAGTTTGCATGCACGAAGGTAGCGAGAGCTATGAAAACTGCCAAAAAACATTCAAACCCATTTTTGATGAGTTACAAGCTCTGAAGCAAATGACGATTGAGAATGTGGTCTATGATGCTAGGATATTTCTAACTGCCGATGGGTCTGCGCTTCCGTGTCTTAGCGGCCATCGTGGCTCCGCAGCCAACTTTCCTTGTTCCCTTTGCGAGATACACGAGTCGAACATGCCATTTGCTCCCGGAGTGTCAGTGCGAACTCATGACAGCCTGTCTCGCGATTTTGCCAACTATGGTCGCCTTATTGCCGACTTTGTGAAGAAGCGTAAACGTGATCCAAAGTTGCACGAAATCTCTTCTATTTCTCAAAATACTTATTCCGTTGATTGTGCTACTCTGCAGCAAATTCCGATGGACCAAGTAGTCATTCCAATCCTTCATATCCGTCTTGGTCTGATTGGCGAACTTTGCTGTGCTCTAGAAGGTCTCTCCCTCACTCAGGTTGCACGGAATCATGGCGCTATTGGCATTTATCTGGAGCGTTATAAAGACTGTCAAAAGCATGTGAGCGAGCTGGAAAAAGAGTACGAAAAGCGCAAAAAGGAGTGGAGAAAAGAGTTAGATGAATTGGAGGACTACAGAACAATCGAGACTTGTTTGAAACGGGTAATTGGAGCGCGCAGCACCCGTGACAGCCAAAGTCAAAGTCATTGTCACGGGTTGCGCTCTCGCAGCCAGACCCCAGTCCGAAGTCAGACCCCACTTTCTACTGGCAGGGAGTAAGCAGCGGGAGTCGAGTGCATCGCTGATCACTTTGGTAGACTTCACTGCGGAGCATTGCTCGATGAGAGCAGTATCGCCTGCAAAGACTGTAAGAAGGCATTTCACCCCATTTGTGCTGGCATTACCTCGCAGGATATGCTTGAGAAAAGTTTGAACCGTAGCCTTCCCCCCAAGCGAGCAAGGAAGAGAAAGGTGGTTGATGACAATGATTACCTTTGCAAGTACTGTCATTCCAATGGAAAAACTGCCATACAGGATATTCTCTCTGATCTACCTAGTCGAGTTAGCAAACAAGAAGATGAGGTGGCTGAAAGGCTGCGCAGCCTTGAAGAATCAGAAGGAGCACACCACGCTTGCGAGAAAGCTCTCAACGAAAATTCTAAGAGTGCCCTTCGTGATCTCCTTCATTCGCTATCTTCCGTTAAAGCAATTGCATGGTGGACTTATCTCTAAGATTCTTTCTGATTCTGCTATTGGTCGCTTTGACTCCCTTTTCCGGGATTACGACCCTGATTTGGTGGCGAAATGGAATGAATTGCTTGGTTGATTGAAGTCTTGGCGGTTCCTCGAGGGGTTCTTCAAAGCCCAATTTTACTCTGATTCTGAGATCGACCGATACGGAGATGCTTTATCTGACTTTTGGACGCGCTTCTCTGCCTCGCTTCCACATGTTCGTAAAATGCTGAAATTCCACTTGCTGCTCTGCCACACTGAGCCATTCTTCCGTAAATGGAAGACATTGTCTGTGTTCTGCGAGCAAGGAATTGAACATGCTCACCATGTCGTCAACAATTTGCTGAACCAGTACAAGTTCTCTTTCCGCGGAGGAGAACTCCTTCGCCGCGTCACTGTTGAAATGATAAACAAAAACATATTACTGTCCCAGCAGGACCATTGATATGCTTCTCTCTTGTTCGTGAGCGTATTCTCTATTATTGTAACTGAGTCTTGTATCCCTTTATATATCTTTCTTATGCAACTGTGAAACCGGCTTCTGCTTCTTCTTCTACTTGGCTTTTTTTGTGAGGCATTTATTTTATTTTTTTTAATGAAATACGTATTGGACTTCATAAAAAAAACACCTCCGCACAATTAGCTTTGTTTTCCCTACTTGTAGATTCCCGGTGCTCTGCTCGCCTCGGTGCTACTCCCTCCGCCTGCAACTCGCTCCTTGTGTGACCGGCCAGTTTGATCTCACTCAAGCTCATTCGCGTTGCTTTTGGTGAGTGCATCCTCCCAGGGATTCCCTGGGAGATCCAGTCATTTCACCTGCAACTGTTGTTTTAGACTCTTTCAACGGAAGCGATCTGCCACCGAATCCTCGAGCAATCCGTCCAGAACCCAGCAGCCGTTAAGAGTAACATAGAGCGTCTTGCCCTTCTTTTTATGCAGGAACATTACCTGTCTGCGGATGAAATCCTCCTCGGCTACGTGCAGGTTTCTTTTGAGTCTTTGTTCTCTCGGGATAAGCTGTGTTCCTGCAGAAGGCATCTTCCGTGTGCTCAAACTACGGCGTCTTGTATTTCCTCCTTGGCCCCGCAAGTTGAGAGAGGCCGTGCACGCTATTCTCGCTGATTCTAATGCAGATATCGCGGTGTTCGTTTTTATTCTCTCAGTTATATTTTCCTGCTTTTCCCTGGTGAGAGGAGAAGTTGCAGAGCAAACGCACTCTTCGATTACTCTTCTCCTCTAAACGATGGGAGAGTTCCCCAGGACGAGGTAGCCGATTAATTGCTTCTATTTCACTGAGAATCTTCTTTTTTCCGAACCTGTGTAAATTTTCATAATTGCAGCTAAGAGATTTAACAAGCTCGCTAGCTCTTCTTCGAGATTCACGTACATCTAGTGATGGACAACGCCATTTGACTGCATCTTCCCAGTCTTTCTCAGTCAATATTAATGACGAAATTGTCGGCTTAACCAAGGTAGAATACCAGTTTTCACTTGTATTGCGTATTTATCCCTCCATTCGTCTTCACATATTAAGGGACCTCCAATATGTCTTTCAGGATGTCGAATTTCTGAATAGACTAGCCGGTTCTGATATTGAACGAACTGTAGAGGAGGTACTCGGAGCGTGGATCTGGATTCTATTCTTGCTCCGTACCACCCCGTCAGCCCGACCCAATTCCACATCGAAGTAGCGGAAGCTGTCAAGTTAGCCTTATAATTTGCTTAACGATGCTGATATTTTGTCTACCGAAATTAAATAAGAAAGATAGTTGTTTGTATGTAATTTTTAAGCATTTTGACTTATTAAGATTCCTGGACCGATTTGTTTCAAGCAGCGAAGGCGATGACAAGCCTATATTTATTACGGATTGGGATCGAACTATGAAGAACTACTGCTTGCAATATGCAACAAATGTTCAAATGAGAGCTCATAAGAGTTCTGCCTGGCCGTGGTAATTCGTTCCTTGTTCAGCCAGTGTACAGTGTGCATGGCTCGCTTCGCTGCTTTCACTCGCCTCGCCGCCGTCTTGACTGCTGGCCCTCTTCGAGGCCCTGGCATTCTTGACTTGACTTCACTTCCTATCGATGGTCCACTTATATTCAGGCATGTCTTTTAGTTATGCCTTTTAGTTATCTGATAAGGTCTTTCTTCCTTTGCGGTTCTTTCACAGTCATCAGCTTTTCATGTTAAGTGGTTCGTGGGGTCGTGAATGGTGGTTGCGAGGACGTCGAATGACGCACGATGACGGAGTCTCTGAAGAAGGCCTCGATGCCCTCCAGCGCCTTTCTGACGAGGTTCTTAGATGACTTCCTTGTGAATTCTTAATCATTTGTATTGAGTCTGGATGAGCAGCTTGCTGGGCAATGGCGAATACTCTCAGTTCGGTCTGGTGGGCAGTGGAGTTCAGCGTAAAGTAAGCGAGGGTTTCTTTTGTGAGAATATATTAAGCGGTGCTATGCAATAGTTTGTGATTGGTTCGAGAGTTTTGATTGCAGACACTTCTCTGGTCGCTCTCTCTAGAAGAGTAAAAGAAAGAAAATCTTTTAAATAAATAATCTGATGATAAAAAGTGACAGAGATGCACTTTGCATGCGCTGACAAGGAGTGTCCCCCCGTGGCATCGTCTCAACCGAGTACAACTCATACTCGTTTCCGTACAGTTTCTGCTCCTCTGGCCACAGGGCGTTCTTCTGTTGTAGAACTCCTTCAGTAGGTGGAGTTGAATTTGAGGAGCTTCTTTCTCCAAGACGAACAGAGAAGAACTTGAGACTTTCAGACGAAGCAGGTTGGTTCC
>CALZFC010000035.1:150000-155000 GCA_945643635.1 Allodiplogaster sudhausi | reverse complement strand
GAGAATGAGAGAGAGAGATAAAGAGATAGAGAGAGAGAGAGCCTCTACATACTTACTCTTGTTCTTTTGCATCATCCATCTATTCCGGAATGAAGCAAGCAATGCCGTGTATTCCTTGCTATTTTAATTCCGCCATGGTTGACTCACTCATTGATTCTCTTTCCACGAGCAGAGGAATAATGCTGCTCCTCTCGTACTATATTAATAGCCGTCATTTCGTCAATAAATATTACTTCATGGTAATTTTTTATTCGTCTTCCTCTAAATTTCTATTTACAGTACGCTCAAACACAGCGACTTCTCAACATTCACCGGCAGCATCGTTGAAAACGTCAATAATACAACTGAATCCAACATGAGAATGGACTGCTTCTAGTGTATGAGCATACTAGAAGTGCAGCCGTACGCTCTCAGCATTAAGCGTCGCGTCCATTCTACGCTGATAGCAGCCAGAGACTTTGCGCGGCAGATTTAGGGATGCGGAAGACCCTGGAATTACAAGAGAAAGAGTCACTGTTCTGACTCAGCCATTCACACTTCACAATTAGACAGGAGGAACGACTCACACCTCTCTTATCAAAATAATCTGTGTGGTGATTTTCATGTTATCAGAGTGGCTAGAGAGCTGGACAAGCGAGGTCTCTAGACAATTCCCAGCAGGAAGAGCCTTCAAGTCGAGCCCTTTCCGATAAGAATGACAGGGAATTGGCGATGAGCAGCAGCAGCAATGCCTCTTCAACCGCCCGATCTACGTCTCCTCTTGCAAACGACTTCAATGACCATGACCCCCTGTACTTCTGTTGCTGTGGCTGCATCCATGTCAAGGTCTGCATCCTACATTCCAGCATGTTCCACTGACAACCTCCTACCGCAGAAAGGCATGACGACACTGGCAGGCGTGCTTATTCTCATCTTCAGTTTCTTAATCTTGGCAGTCTTCTTCGTCGCACTCGACCTAATCCTACAGATCCCTGTGGTTGACCAATTGGAGAGCGCATCAAATATCTTGAAGAACAACTTTAAAGGCTGGATATGCTGGACTCGTTGTCTTCTGCTCGTTTCTTGTGCTGATGAGCATCTTATTCGTGAGGCCACACCTGATGTGGCCTTTTATCCTGGTAAAGGTGACAACTACTACATATTCTTGCATTGCGAAAGTCATAGTGTTCAAGACTAGCCATCACTTTGGACTTCTTTTTTTCTTTCAGCTACTTCACTTAGTGCTCTACATCCTACTCTTCGTCACAGGAATTATCATAACAGTGAAGCCTGACATCTTGAAACTCATCTCAGGCATTCTCGATATGGATCGAGAAACAGTCTCGTTTATTAATTGGGCGGTCCCTCCAGATGGTAACTTATACTTTTTTCTAATAAGCGATTGAAGAAAAAAGTCATTACAGTTCGGTTCTACGATGGAGTGTTACTATGCGTGTTCATGTTCTTCGCTTACATGTTTGCCATGTGGGAGATTAGAATCGCATATCAGGTGAGGCTCGTCAGGCATTTTGTTGCTCAGCGTTTTGCCTAGAAGCGTCGGGTCAGCTTTCATTGGCTGTTACATGGAATTTAAAAAAAACGCGCAACGCGACCGCAGCGCCTCAAAAAACAGTTCATTTTATTTTGGTGCGAATATAGACCGTGAACAGCCGTAAGTCAGTGTTATATGACCGTAGATTAGTAAATCATCAGATGCTCCTCAAACTAGGGGGGACAAAACGCTGTGTTGATGCAAGACTACTGATAATGAAACGAAGGAAGAACAGTTGTTGCAGTGCCTCAACTACCTCGCAGAGAGTCAGGCAGCCCGAGAACATAAGGACATACCCCCTCCTATTCGTATAGTCATCATGAAACTACCCGCCTGGATGAGAGCAGCTTCAAAAGAAAACCGACCTCCTGCAAAATATGCAACCATAACAGCGCTATGAAGCTTGTTCTGAGACATCGCTCCCGAAGAATCACAGGACGTCGTTAATTTCGACGGAATTTGAGAGTGAAGAATTTAGCCTTTACTTTTATTCGAAATTAAATTTTTTCAAGCAAATTTTTCTGAAAAGCAAGCTAATAAAGATGACTAACAAAAGTTAAACAAAAACATTTTTCTTGTGTGCCGTTTTGCCGAATCATCCTTTATTCTTGAACTCTCATTTTAATAAGCGACTAGAAAATGTTTAGGTTTCTCTCTCTCTTAATTTCTTCATTTCTCGCCTTCTCTTCCTCTCGGCTGCAGCCATTTTTCTTTCTCTTGCTTTCATTCACGAGTAGCGAAACAGCGACCGCAGCTGGTCGGCTTAGACCGCGACGCGCCCGCGACGCAGCAGCCCAATTGCCCAGCCATTGCTCGCTCCATGCACATGCAAACTCGATGAGATTGTCTTGAAGCTCGCCCTGTGTGCTGTCGAATACGACATGCCATGAGCAACGTAACATTTTATGTGGAATGCAACAAGTTATGAGTACGGGTAGCATTTGCAGTTCTTCAACTACATGCAAAAGGAATGTGAAAGATTTAGGATGAGCTCGCCAAAGCTGGTTCAGTATCCTTTGCTAGAAAAGACAGGAGAGGTTGGTTTACTAGCAAGTCTTTATTAGGCAGGAGGCTAAGCCAATAAGAGAGACAGACGAGGAGTGGGGGCCAAAAGAAGCTGGACATCCCACGCCGATATACGCTTCTTATTGCTCCAGAAGAAGACGGAGCGATACTTTCTGTTTTCTAAAAACACGATAATATTATGTAAATATTCCATGACAAGGAATGAAAAGATACAATTGCATATTTTGCTAATAATATACCGAATTAAAATCACCAAAAAATTGAATGCAAATAAATGTAAAAAAAGATTTCTAGTCTAAAAATCCTTGATCATAATCAGCTAGTGGACAAGTCATTGAGCAGTGGTAGGACTAGAACAAATAAGAGACGAAGAAGAATCTGTATCTAGAATCTGTAGCAGGCGCATCTTCTGGCCATTTTTCCAATTGACATTTGTTTTCATTGATTGCTAATGCGAAAATGGCGATTGAATATAATTTGAACATTTATTGTCGGTAAAACTGCATAAAGATTCATTATCGAGGACAGCCAATTGCGGCAAACATTTCCCTATTCATTACATGTAACGTAAAAGGAGAAATTTCGTTCTTTCAAGAAGAGTCGCCAAGAGAAGACTCAGCAGAGATCGGCTGTGAACGCACTAGAAGCGGTTTCATTTGAAATAGCACGAACATTATTGTTTGGCAAGATGGGTTGCGATCTTGCTGTTTGGCCGCGACCTCGTGTGCTGTCGACCAGGCCGCGTGGAGTGCAGAGAGAAGTTGTGCTTTGTAGATGTCGGCGTCCTTGTCGCCGGGAATGTAAGCGCGGTCGTCATTCTTGCTGATTCTGTCGACGCAGAAGATCGGATTTCGTCCAAACATTAAAAGGAAACAGGATTCATTAGTTGTCTGATGAATGGAAGTGTTGTAACCAAAGGTGACGCAAAGGAAGAAACAGATCCCAATCTTCTTGTTATGCGTTGATATATTTGGTCAACATATCTCTTGGTATGTTGAAAAGGTTCGTACAGTTGCTCCATTGCCCATCGGGTGATTCGGGTGATCAGGTGTGGAGAAAAGTTTGTCCATTGCCATTAATCAATCTCCTGGAGAAGATATTTCTACTTGAGAGACTTCGGGTGTGCTGCTCGAGACCGTGGGGAAGGCTCAGTTAATGCTAACCATACTCTTGAATTCCTGTACAATAGCTGATTAGTATCCCGTGAAGCTGTTGAGGTGGTCAAAGTGGATTGTTGAAAGGCTGCGCGCATCCGCTGTCCTTCCAAGAGGATCCAGAAAGTGTGCTGTGCTTCTCTGAAAATACGCCTTAATTACTAAACCTGGAAAAGGGAAAAGACAGAATATTAATTACTAGATGTTCTTTAAATTGCTTTTCTCTAAGTGAACGTAAAGATAAAAGGTGAAAAGAAAACGATAGGATAAATAAAGACGGGCATTTAATCGTCTATGCTGGCGAGAAGAGGGGGCTATTCTGCGCAAGAATTTGTTTTCTGGATTCGTCATCATGAATCTGAAGCCATTTTCTTTCGTTTGGATCAAGCGCGATCGACTGCGTATGGTCGCTGAGTACTCCATATAATTGGGTTTAATTAGATAATTAGATAAGAAGAGCATGACTTGCCATAATGAGGCGGGACCAGAGGTGTAAACGGGCCCAAAATTTTTGGGCCTGCCCGGCCCGTCGGGCCCTAAGTCTCGGCCCGGCCCGGCCGGAAATTTCCGGGCCCTGGAATTTTGGGCCCGACCCGGCCCGGCCCGGCCCGTGGGCCCGTTTGAGCGCGATTTTAAAAACAAAATTTGAGAAAAAAAGTCCAACGAGTTACAATGCGTTTTGAAATTCAGAATTTTTCATGCTCGTGCTACGAACAGTCATTTTAATGTATAGAAGTACGACTTTTAGTGGGAAAAATGAACAAATGAAGAAAGTTTTGTACTTATCAATGCCACCAGTCGTCCTGACTGGACGACATTGTGTGCTTATCGGGCCCAATCGGGCCTACGGGCCGGCCGAACTTTTCTGTGGCCCGGCCCGGCCCGGGCCCTTGGGAAACTGGGCCGGCCCGGCCCGCGGGCCGGCCGGGCCGGCCCATTTACACCTCTGGGCGGGACTTTGGTCGAAATGAAGTTGAAGTCGGCATCGCGTATATGACGACGAGATGAGTGAAAGGGAGTCGCGTGTATAGCGACAGCTACCTATGTATGTACATACATATGTATGTACATATGTACATATGTATCTGTAACAAGAGAAGAAGAAATATCGGAGCATACGATTTATATAAGCTAGAGTTGAAGTAAGCATGCGAAGAATTGCACAATCAATGGAACAGATCGGATAGGATGACCTCTCCCTCCCTCTCTCTCTCTCTCTCTATCTCTCTCTTCTTCTCTCCTCTCTCTCCAATAATCTTTCACTATCTATCTCTCTGCCAGTCTCTTCG